>QANY01000435.1:0-54622 GCA_003255025.1 Datisca glomerata
AACATCGCAGGAGATTTCAGCCTTTTACCATATGCGAAGATCTAACTTGACCCATCCACGGGAACAGAAGAAATCCATGGGAATCACAAGGAAATCCTTCAAAGGAGGGTCATCAAACTGACCTTGAATGTTCTTTGCAACGGATTGTAAACTGAGAGAGCATTCCTCAGTTTCCGCCAATAAATCATGAAAACTCTCTCTTGGATGAAGGCGGGCCAACCAAACAAACAGCAACCACATATCCAATGCCCCCCACAATATTGTTTTTCAGGATAAACAGAACCCCATCATTCCTCTCTAGAAGAATAACATATGCATCATTGATACCCAAGGAAACAGTGAAGCGACAGTCGTAAAGGAAACTTATCGCAGAATTTACATGCCGCTATTTGAAGTGGTCGGACAGCTGCCTCGATGAGGAGACATATTTGCAAGGAGAAGCGGGGCATGAACAGGGTGAATATACACACGAACTATCATGCTGATTTTTGTTAACAAGATTGAATCTCTCCTTGCATCCATACATTGCGTTTCGACATGAAATTGTGTTGGATTCCAAAATCCTCTCAGCAGCCGGGCAACGATTATGTTTGATCTTCATAAAGCATACCGGGCATTCTCTCTTTTTGTTGCTGGAACAAGAAGAGCAAGATATATGTCCATTCTCACACTGAATCAACAATGACGTAAGTCTTTCAGAATGTTCAACTCATCTCACACTAAACCAAGTTTTGGGCTTGGGATATAGTATAATGACAATGTACAATCCAAACAGAGACTTTATATTTTCATTGTTTAATTCGAAGGGGAAAAGGTTGAATTTTGTTCGCTTATTTTACTTTGTTTTCGTATTCCTTCGTGATTTTGCGAACCAAACATAACCTTTAACAAGCAGTTGACAAACTTTAAAAAACGAAGAGTTTGAAGAAAATGGACCTCAAAGACAGGGCTGGTCAAGGAATTGCAGCAAATAGAGCACTTAAGGACTTCTGGGTCGGCGAGAATTGTATTCAGTTGTTCAATCTTCCTCTTCTTCTCTTTCCTCTTGTCGGTGTTATTCGCCGTCTTCAGGGTCGCATCCGTAGAGGGACAAGATTCATTGTCACCCATGCTTTCGCCTGTCGTCTCATTCTTCATCTGCTCTGATTTCCTCGTTCTCTTTTCCTCCCTCACAGTCAGAGTGTATGAACGACTCACACACGCAAACAGGAAGCATACTATTAATTATTTCACTTAAATTCCAATTTAGTCCCTTGAGGCTCAACTAGGGTTTTTGCCTAAAGTAGGTCTCTAAAAAATCCAAACAGCTGAAATACACATTTAGATTAATTTTGGTTGAACTATACTCATGATCTCTCATCTACTAATTTTTTCTCCGTTCTTTCCTCCTCATACCTTTTTTTACGTAATATCAAATCAAATGTCAATTTATGTCTACTCAACACTCAACTTCCATACTTTTCCCCCTCATACCCTCATTTCTCATCCTATAGTCATTTCGTCACCTTCTTCTTCCACTTCTTCTATGATAGTCTTCATCATTTCTTCATCTTTTTCTTCCTGCCACAAGAGATGCTTTTATAAGAAGTTTTTTAATTTTTTTTTTTTGCGTTATTATGTTTTAAAAGATATTTTTCTGGGTTAATACGACAACATGCGGTACGTTATATATTGAAGACGATGCTTATAAGGTCGTTAAACAAGCATAAAATCTCCATATAGCCATGTGTATAAAAGAGGACCAATCAGAAGAAAGTGTGAGGCTTGCCATCGCGACAAATTGAGAAAAGTTAAATCAAGATCGTTGATTTGATCTAACGGTTGGAGCTGATTTGGTAATTAAAGCTAACTAACACAATCCTAGAAGAATATTTGGGTGATCTTAGGAATATGATCACAATCCCATTCTTAGAGAGATTTGATTAGATTTTGTAAATCAAAGGAAGGCTTATAAATAGAGGTTACATAATTCATGTTGGGGGTTATGCTCTTAAAGTATTTGTATTGACATTTTGATATGAAATTTAAATAAGATTATTTTTTCTTATAATTGTTCTTTTAAATCATTGTTGAATAATTTATATAAATATATGAAATTTTCATATTCATTAATGAGACTGCGATCTTGTATTAGTACGAGAGAATTAAGATCATAGATAATTAATAAAATTATCAGCAACATATTAAAGTATGAAATCTTTAATGAATGATTGCTAGTACGGTTCACTAAGTATTATGAATGCATGTGATCTAGACCCGAATCATTGATGTGGAGAGACATCTTAGTGAATGTACTTTATATAATAAGATTATATATAGCAGGATCGATGTGAATTAATATCTTTATTAACGTGCCGTTTATCATAAAAATTTAATACATATCAATTCAATGATCATATGTAGATCAATCTGAATCTTGAGTACTCATGAACTCCTATATATGTTTACTGGATATTTTGATCCACTCGTTAATGTTTGCTTGTTAATCAGGCTAGTGACTTTTATTTTGAAGATTTAGTGATGTGGATGGCTTGGGAAATGATCTTACAAGATTTAGAATCTAAATTTTCCTAACGGATCATATATTGGTTCCCTTAAGTGTTAATTCTAAAACTGAATGGTTGTTAAGCTCAAATTTATAATAAGATTATAAATTAGTCATTCACTAGTGGATTAATGGTACGTAAGGATCAAGAGGTAATTAGAAGGGTAAAACGGTAATTTTGACCAATTCTAATTTACGATCCAATAATTGGAGGACAAAATTACATGAAATGATTATGTCAGTGGACTACAAGAGAATACTCTGCAAATACATTCTATAATATCTAAGAGTGCAATCCCAAATATATAGTGGAGTAATAATGAAATTAATAAATAAGATTATTTAATTAAAAATCTGGTTTATTGAAACTTAGTATTATAGGTTCATGGTCCCCAAGTCACCTCTATACTATGCTGTCTATGGTGTGAATATTTCAGGACATGAGAAAATGATTGACTTGCAAAAAAAATTATTTTAGGCAAGTACATAATTATGAGATAATTATGTGTGATTAATTAATTATGAATTAATTAATTGAACTATTTATATATTTCAATATAATTTTTGGAAATTATATATATATATATATATAATTATCGATTTTTTCAGTTATCGATAAGTCAAGCAGAATATCTAATTTGTGAAATTAGATAATTAAATTATTATTAGATGATAATTTAGATCAACCAAATCTGTTATTTGTAAAATAACATATAAGTTAGTTGATAGACATAATTAGATATGTTAATTTTGAATAAACTGATATCTAGATAATTATCTAATTAAAATAAATATTTAATTCGCAGTAATTATCACGTGTTAATCACTGATAGGGTATCAAAATTGACATGGACTACTGTGACTTAGAAGATCTTGATGTGGATTTCAGAGTCTATTGATCGTTGGAACGATTTCGTGAGAACGGAAGGTCGATTGATTTTTGCAAGGACACTTAATATATACTACAAGAGGTATATGATTCATAATCTCGTATGTTGTAGATTTAACTTATAAATATATAATGGGTCCTGACCGATTGTTATCGTGGCATTGCGTAAGTTTTATTTTATTAAAAGATTCGATTTTTATTGAAAGTTTAATTATTTTTTAAAAGGCCACGCGCCTCGACGCTTCCGTAACGACCCACAATTAATTCAATACAAACCAAGCAAAAATCATTCATGTCATCATCATTGTCTTTCTCGTTTTTCTTTATTTTTGAGTGTGAGAAAAAAATCATTTACATTTTGGTGCTTTCATTGAGAGTGAAGAGAAAGTATCGGGAGAAACCCTTCCAAAAATCCAACAATGCCTAGAACCTGATCGAACGCTGCCCCCAACGAGAGAAATGGAATTGGGAATGAGGGGGATCACATCGATCAACCCATTCCGCCAGTCGAAGTGCTCTAGACGATCCTGACCGGAATGTAGAAGATGAAGCAACGAAATGCTGAAACGTTATGCAATGCGTGTCAAATAGTGCAAGATTAGATAAATGTGTTACAACAGGAATTGGCACAAACACGTGCAAAGGTTAGACAGTGAACCAATAATGAAGAACATGAAAACCTTTTAGAAGAAGGCGGACAAAATGCTAGACGAGAAGATAATGAGAATAGCAGGAACATGCAGTATGAAGACAGGGAAATCCAATCACAATTCCATACAAAAGAGACAACTGGAGAAGCTCGTTCACTGAAACTCATATCAGAAGAAGCGGTGGAGGAGATGTTGGAGAGAAAAATGATGGAGATGAGAAATCTGGGAAGTACAGGAAAGGCTGATCTGAACTCCGCTGAGTTTGGAGATCCTAGCGGGCCCCAATATCAAAAAATTTGTGGCACCTAAATTCAAATGTTACGAAGGAAATTCTGATCCGGTGGACCATTTCAGACGATTCAAACAAGTGATGGCCTTGCATCAGCACGAGGATGGACTAATGTGCAGAATGTTTCTCACCAGTCTAGACAAGACCGCTTTGAAATGGTATCATTCTCTTTCCGCACACTCAATTACTAAATTTACTATCATGTCTTCTATCTTTTTAGAGCAGTACTCTACCTACCATGCAATAATGGAGGACACATAGTACCTTCTGACTATCTCTGCAAAAAAGGGAGAATTCCTACAGGAATATACTCATAGATTCAAGGAAGAGATGACCAAGGTGGAGAACTGCGATGACCGAGTAACCAGACTGGCTTTCAGATAAGAGTTGGATCCGGACTCACCTCTCTTTGAAGATTTATCAAAGGTGAAACCATTAACTATGGCTGAAACGTTCCAACGGGCTCAGACCTACATCACATTTGAAGAAGAAAAGAAAAGCTTGTTGAAGCTAGTGGAACGAAGGAATGAGGACTGGCGAAAAGGAAAACAAAGTTTTAGATCTGACAGGAAGAGGACACAAAGAATGAAAAGAGATAATGAGTGGGGCGAAAGCAAGCGGGATAGAATTGAAAGTCGGAGGAGACATGCTGACGAGGTCCATCCTAGAGATAAGGTTTACACACATCTCACAATGTCAATAAATCAGATTCTTGACATGATCAAGGATAAACCCTTGTTGAAAAGGCTGGCGCCCACTCACTAAGGAACCACACTATAAAGACAAAGACAAGTATTACTCTTATCATAGGAGCAACAAACATTATACGAAGGATTGCTATCAACTTAAATATTACATTGAAGGGCTGGTTAAAGACGAATATCTTCAACAGTATGTGAAGAAAGAAGAGGAGACGCGGGAAACTGAGAAGGAAGTCCTTGATGAAGGGAAACGTGATAATGGGAAACAACTTCTTTGCATTGTCATTTCGATATAGGTTAGGAACTGTTTATTTAGGAGAGTATTAATCAATGACAGAAGCGTTGTTAACGTTTTACATCGATCCACACTTGAAAAAATGTCTGTGAGATCAGCATTTGTAGGGACCGTCGCATCTATGATAGGCTTCAACGGGTTAGTCAGTTATTCTGAAGGAATTACTATTATTCCTGTGAACGCGGAACCCTTCAATCATCTTACAACGCCATCATAGGAAGGATCTTGGTGCACAAGATGAAAGTTGTATCGTCTACCTTTTACCAAGTGTTAAAATATCTGTTTCCAGAGGGAATCAAAACCATAAAGGGAGATCAAGCTGCTGCTCGTATTTATGTTGTAACTGCACTAAAATCGACTAGAAAAAGGATAACAAAAAATAAAGCAGGAGAGTCTGCAGTGACTACGGAGCAATAACAATCACATGAAGATGGGCAAGATACTGAACTTGTCTACCTAGATGAGGAAACTCATAAGACAACCAACATCGGGGACTACCTTGAGCAAATGGAAAATGAAAGATTGATGGATTTCTTGCGAAGGACAAAGACATCTTCGTGACTGTAACACAAGAGATGACAAGTATTCCTGAGAAAATAATATGCCCATTGCATGAATGGCCATGGACTTACCACTGTGTTGACAGTTGTTACATTTTCTTACATACTTCTTAGCGTCTTAATGCATTTTAGGCCAGTAATACCCTTCATTCAACACTTTATGAGCTAAGGATCTTCCCCTAGTATGATTTCCACATATCCATTCATGGATCTCGGCTAACACGTATTGTGCTTCCTTTTCCCGTAAACACTTCAAATGAGAACCATAAAAAGACCTTTTATACAATAATCCATTAATTAAGGGGTACTTGGCACTTTGTTGTTGGATTTTCCTTGCATGAAGTTTGTCGTCAGATAACACCCCGTCTTCTAAGTAATAAATTATGTCATCCTGTCAGCTTGGTTTTCTCTCGACTTCCACATTCGCAACCTCATTCAACGGGAATGAAATGCTTAGCTTCTTGAGAAACTCTACTGGTACACTCAATTTGTACGGGAATTGTAGCGATGACCCCAGGTTTGCTAAAGCGCCAGCATGTCCGTTCTTCATTCTTGGAATCTAATGAATATCGTACGTTTTCAACAAACTTAATAATTCTTTTTCCCGTTGCAAGTAACTTATCATTCTTTCATCTTTCGCATGAATTCTCCCGTAACCATTTTCACGATTAGCTTTGAATCACCGAATTTTTTCACGTTTGTTACCTTAAATTCCAGTAGCAGGGATATTTCCACTATCAAGGCTTTATATTCTGCTGCATTATTCGAGGTGTTGAAACCAAAAGAGATGGAGTGCTCTAATGTTTCTTCGAATGAGGTCTGTACCACTATTCCTGCTTCGGCCCCTTTGTTATTTGAGGCTCCATCGACTTATAACTTCCAAGTCCCATTTTATCCTTTGATTTGTGTTGTTGATTTTCCTTTCATCACTGGTGAAGTCTGCTACAAATTCAGCCAAAACTTGCCCCTTAATCGATGTTCTTAGCTCATAATGGATTTCATATTGGCCAAGCTCTATTTCCTACTTCACCAATCTCCCGCTGACTTCAGGTGAGTGTAACAGACCCCTGATCGGTAAATCTGTTAACACTTTTATGCTATGTGCTTGGAAGTAAGGTCTTAACTTCCTTGCAGCAGTCACAACGGTCAATACCAATTTCTCCATTCTTTTGTATCAGATTTTGGCTACCACTATATTTTTGCTTACAAAATACGCGAGTCTTTGTTTCCTTTATTCCTCTCTAATAAGAACGACACTAATAGTCGTCTGTGACACAACTACATATAGGAGTAGTTGTTCACCAGGCATTGGTTTTGATAAGAGCGTGGGAGTTAATAAATACTAATTAATTATGTTTAGGATCTCTTCACATTCTTCACCCCTGCCATCAACGGATTTTTTTCTTAACTTTGAAAAGAACAATTTTCACTTATCCATTGACCTTGAGAGGAATATGTTTAGAGCTGCCAACTTTCCTGTTAGGCCTTGTATCTCCTTTCAGTTTGTGGGAGATTTCATCTCCATGATGGCCTTTACCTAATTTAGGTTAACCTCAAATCCTCGTTGCGTGACCAGATAACCTAAGAAATTTCTCGCTGCTACGTCGAAAGTGCACGCTTCAAATTCAACTTCTTGGAGCTTTCTCTTAAGATTGAGAATACCTCATCAAGATCCCTGATGTGGTCTTCCCATTTACAACTCTTCACCAGCATGCCATCTACGTAAACTGTCATGGTTTTTCTAATATATTCACGGAAAATCTTGTTCACAAGTCTTTGATAAGTTTCACCGTCATTTTTTTATCCAAATGACATTACTTTATAACAGAAAGTATCATGTTCAGTTATAAATAAGGGTTTTCCTTATGTGGTTAGAACATTTTCACCTGGTTATATCCGGAGAAGGCATCTATGAAACTGATGAGTCGTGTCCTGATGTTGCATCCAACATTTTGTCTATTCTCAGCAACGGGCATTCGTCTTTCCGGCAAGTTTATTTAGATCAATGAAGTTCGCACCAATCCTCCATTTCTCATTCTTCTTCTTTACCATAATTACATTGGTGAGCCACTCTGGATAGTCTACTTCACGGATGAAGCTAGCTTTCAATAGCTTCTCGACTTCTTCTTTGATCGCCATGTTTCATTTCGGAGTGAAACTCCTCTTCCGTTGCTTTATTGATTTGATAGCAGGATCTGTATTCAATATTATTGGATGGCCACTTCCAATGGTGCCAGCTCAGAAACATTTTTTGTTGGTAGCAATAGACTAGATCGAAGCTGAAGCTTTTGCGAGGATTCATGAAGAAGAAGTGAAAGGGTTCTTATGGAAGAATATAATATTCAGTTACGGAATTCCATGAATTTTCATTTATGACAAGGGATTCAGTTTACGAGGAAGATAGTGAAAACCTTTTGTGAATGTCTAAATATTTCTAATCGGTACTCTATGCCATATTATCCATAAGGGAACGGACAAGCTAAAAGATCGAACCGCGTTATACTTGACAACATGAAGAAACTGTTAGAATCAGCTAAAGAAAAATGGGTAGAGGAATTACCAGCAATACTATGGGCGTACATAACCAACCCTATGGAGGCAGGAGGTGAAACACCTTTCGGTTTGGCATATGGGATAACGGTTGAACTTGGAAGCCCGACTATGAAATAAGAACTAAATAAGATTTAAAATGAAGAACATTTGAAGGAAAATCTTGATCTGTTGGAGGAAAGAATAGAACAACTCTGATCTAGATGACTCATTACAATAATAAAAGAAGAGCTTACTTTCGAGAAATGAATAGCTTACTTTCTAGAAAATGGATCTAGTTCTGAAGAAGGTCCTCCAAACAGAAGGAAAATTCATGCCAACCTAGGAATGGTCATACATTGCCAAAATATTTGGTGGTAGCGGATACTATTACTTGGCAACGAAAGAAGGAGAGGAACTGGCAAAATCGTGGAACGTTATTCATCTAGAAAGATACTTTGTTTAAATTATAAACATTTTATAGTGAATATTTTCTCGTGGTTTTTTGCTGCAAGGTTTTTTAGGTAAAATACTTAATGACAACTATGTCTCTCTCTCTTTTCCCCAACAAAACAAACAAGGGTCAGCGGTCTTTTGGCCTAAGACCTTGTGAGCGAGCAACCCATAAGTCCTTCTCTTAGAAATGAGCAAAACAAACAATGGTCGATGGTCTTTTGGCCTAAGTCCTTAGGAGCGGATAGTCCATAAGTCCTTCTCCTAGAAATGAACAAAACAAATAAGGGTTGACGGTCTTTTGGTCTAAGTCCTTGGGAGAGGGCGGCACATAAGTCACTCTCTCAGAAATGAACAAAACAAACAATAGTCAGCGGTCTTTTGGCCTAAATCCTTCGGAGCGGGCAACCTAGTCCTTCTCTCAGAAATGAACAAAACAAACAAGGGTCGGCGGTTTTTTGGCCTAAGTCTTTGAGAATGGGAAATCTATAAGTCCTTCTCTAAAAAATGAACAAAACAAATAAGGGTCGGCGGTCTCTTGACCTAAGTCCTTAGGAGAGGGCAATCCCTATGTCCTTCTCTAAAAAATGAATGAAACAAACAAGAGCATAAGTCCTTGGGAGTGGGCAAGTCATAAGTCATACTCTTAGAAAGAAATAAAGGCTTAAGTTCTTGAGAGCAAACAATTTGTAAGTCCTACTCTCATAAGGAAGTAGGGGCGCAAGTTTTTTAAAACAAAATGATGTTAGAAGTTAGCAACAAATTCGTTTCAAGGTAATGCAAAAGGATACCCATTTCCTGATAAATGACCAAAAAGTAAAAATCTAAGTCTTTGGGAATGGATCGTGAAGAGAGAAAATGCGCCAACAGATCCAACTTTAAATCACTATAAGTCCTACAACTACTAATACTAGCAAAAGTTTCTTCAAGCCTCCACAAAACAAATTTCATAAGATATAGCTTAAATTATTGTGAGTTCTTTTAGTTGTAAGATTCTTTAAGTTCTCAGAAAATGTTGAGAATCAACAAAATATAAGTTCACATTGATTGAAACCAAGAGTACAAAAGTTACTTTAAAAAAAAGGAAGCTGAAAATACAGAATAAAAGAAGATACAAGAAAATGAAAAAGAAACTTAAGGAGCCACCATCTCCTCTTTAGTAGCAACTTTGATAGTGGTGTTTCCTACAGCCTAATAGGATCACCATTGTTATTCTCAGCAACGGGCTCAGGAGCATTGATCGTGACGTCTTCGATGGAAGCATTCATCTCAGCTTGAGCGGAAGAGACATCAACGAGTGGCATCTTCGGAGGAATGTTTTTGGAGCCATCTTTATAGCCTAGGCTATACACCATTTGTTCGGCTTCATCAAAAAAGGCTTGAAAGTCTTCCCTTTCCTTTTCCTCTACCCGGGCTCGGGCTAATTCAGCTGTTATCAAAGTCTCCTCTGCAATTATCAAAATCTCATCCGCAGTCTTGAAAGACTCCTTAAGCTTCCAGCTCTCCTTCGCCGCCGTAGCCACATCTTTGGACAACTTCTCCACGGTCATTTGAAGTTGAGCTTCACTCCTGTTCAGACGCCCATTCTCGACCTTGAGACGGTCGAGAACACCATGGCACTTAGCAACCTCTTTCTTCATGGAGAACATGGTGTGTTCACAAGAAAGATAATGCTCCTGAAGGGCGTTATGGTGAACAATGGCCTGAAAAAGAATGACGAACATAAACAATTTTAAGCATTAATGAGCAGATAAGATAAAATGTAGAAATAAAGGAGAGACATACCCTGATCATGTCATGATTCAACGAATAAAGAAGGTTTCCCGCACTAACACTACGGGTCACAGTCGCGTCGGTGAAGCATGATGTGAGTGGATCGAGGATCATTTAGAAAATTGACATCAACGGGAATGGGGGGAGCACTGGAATACCTCCTCCACTTCCAAAGAGTAATATCTTCAATCCTCCCCTGAGGATCAGAAGTGACAGCGAGAGTGGGCTCCTGTTGTGTAGATGGTGGGGAAGGAGCTGAAGGGGGAGTCGTTGAACGCTCTAAAGGCCCTCATCCTCGGTACGGGGAACAAGAGAAGATGAGGAATCAGGCGCAACTTGGGAGGATTTGGAAGTGTCTATTCTCAAATGAACATTCCTCTCACGGTTAATATTGCCAAGCAAGTTGCTACGGTGGCGCTTCATCATTTCAGCGTTCTTAGCTGCTCTTCCAAACAAGCCCTCTATTCGTTCCTCTTCCTTTGAATCAGGGGATGTTGAGGAATCCGAAGTGGAATTGTTAGAAATGGTATGGAAAGAGGGGATGGAGATACCTCTTGGGAGCTTAGGATAAGATGGCTAAGCAGATGTTGAAGTAGCGGGAACCACAGCTGGAACGAATAAGACGTTAACCTCTCTGCCCAAGTCAATAAGCTCGTACCACTTCCTTTCCAGGCAACAGAAAGTGGCAATCACTCTTTCAGTAATTGCCTTTTTTAAGGGAGGCTTCTTGTTAGCCCTCTTATCTGCAAAAAGAAAGAAATTAGTCAAAAAACAAAAACATGAATAGAAAAGCAAAGAAAAATATCAAAAAAGTAGAAATGGAATTGGAGCTCCGACGACTTACTAAAAATTACTCAATTTCTTGGAATTATCCAGCGGCCATCACCGCTCCAGTTCTCGTCGACAAGCAGCGTATCCTGCTCCCAGCCTTTGTCCCCCTTTGGGATTTCTGTGATCAGAGGGACTCTCTTTTCTGATAGCCGGGAGGCAAGGTAGTAACTCTCGATTCTGTTTTTAGCAACATAACAACAATGAAGCTTGTTTACTCCTACTCCTATTCGTGGCTTCAAAACCAAGAAGAACCATAAAAAAGCTTGGGGTAAACTGTGATGGGGCAAGGTCGAAAGTGGAAAAGAATTCTTGCATAAATTGAGAAAAATGGGGGCTTGAGGCCTAAAGCTATGTACATCAGGCTTAGGGTAATTTGATAAGGGGCTCTACACAGGACTCCCATAGTCGTACTCTCTCCTAGGGCACATAAAATGTCAGAGGAAAAAGCTTCTCGCCAGTGGTCCATAGACTGTGTGAATTCAATCGAACTCCTAACTAAGGGGACGGTGGGCTTAAAAACGATATCATCTTCCATGGAACTTGAAAGAACAGAACCATAGGAAACAAAGAAAAGGAAGAAGAAGAAGTAGAGAGGAACTTATGATGAAAAAGATGGAAAGTGAGGAAAATGCAGAGTAATGGGAGCCTTAAATAGATCACAAGCATGAAAGGAAAATAGGAAATGTTTCATAAATTTTAAAAATAGGGCAACGAAGGGACATTTGCAGGTACTTTTACAAGGAGGCGTGAATACAGAATGATGGGACAAACCGTCATCAAAATTGATGAATGAGGAGATGACAACTGGAAAGGAAGGAAGATATGTCATGTTAGATGAAATATTTGAAATTCACGTCGCACATTCCTGTTAAAAGGCAACTAACAATGGGAATATGTAGCGGCTAAAAGGAATAATGGGTAACGAATGACGAGCGAAATACCTGGGGGTCGCGTTGTATATTTCTGAAGAACACGTTACCAGGAATGGAAAACGAAGCGACAGACGAAGCAGTACACACATTCCTTATTTATTTCATTAATTATATTGTTATCATTGTATATTATCTATGTTCACAATTTTCTACGAATGGCAAAGAGTAGGAAATCCAATCAATTACATCTTTTAGCCACAAATGAAGAAAAAGTAATTCATCATTGACGACGGATTGTCAAGAAATTGCTTGGAAAATCATGTCATAAATCTTCAATAAATTATCATCATTACACTTCAACGAATGAAATTTCATTAAGTATAATGGGGGCATATTAACAAGCTTAAAATCTCTGTCTAGCCACATGTATAAAGGAGGACCAATCAAAAGAAAGTGCAAGGACTATCACCACGGAAAAACAAGAAAAGCTAAATCAAGACCATTGATTTGATCTAACAGCTGGAGTTGATTTGATAGTTAAAGCTAATGAACACAATCCTAGGAGAATATTCAGGTGATCCTAGAAATATGATGATAATCCCATTCTTAGAGGGATTTGATTAGATTCTGTAAATCAAAGGAATGCCTATAAATAGAGTCTGATTGTAAACATAATCCATTCAATACAAACTAAGCAAAAATAATTCACACCATCATCGTTGTCATTCTCTTTTCTTTTTATTTTTGAGTGTGAGGAAAAAATCCTTTACAGTCGCCTTGAAGCTCTCCTTATAGACTATAAAATGGCTTCATGATAGACTTGTATCCATCTTGTAGTCTACACGGAGATGGCTTATGTAGTTGATTGTGCATACTTCACGATAATATTGAAGCCATCCTGTACATGATCGTGTATACTTCACGATAATCTTGAAGCCAACTTGTACTGAATTGTGTATACTTCACGATAATCTTGAAGCCATCCTGTACTTGATCGTGTATACTTCACGATAATCTTGAAGCCATCTTGTATTGGATCGTGTATAGTTCATGATAATTTTGAAGCCATCTTGTAATTGATCGTGTATACTTCACGATAATCTTGAATCCATCTTGTAGTTGGTCGTGTATACTCCACGATAATCTTGAAGTCATCTTGAATCCATCTTGTACTTGGTCGTGTATACTCCACGATAATCTTGAATCCATCTTGTTTACTTCATGAAGTCATCTTGTAGACTTCTTGTAAGCTTCAAGAAGATTGCACGATGACTTTATTGTCATAATGTGGATTCATGATGACTTTAGGGTCATCGTGTAGTGTTATTGAAGGCTACATAAACGCTTCAAGATACCTTCATAGTCATCGTGTAATCTTCTTAAATCTTACAAGAAGTCTATAAGATGATTTCATGTGTATCTTGTAGACTTCATGATGCCTTCAAGAAGACTTCACAATGAATTTTTTGTCATCATGTGGGTTCTGATGACTTCATGAGCATCTTGAAAGCAACTTGATGATCTTTAATCCCTCAATATAATGTAAGTCCATATTTATTTATATTTAACTTTAAAATTACTACAAGTCCATTTCTATATTTATATTTAAAATTATAGAATTCCATATTTATATTTATGTGGGAGTGGGTTGGCCAATATGGGCATTCAGGATCATATAATATTAAAAAAAACAAGTAAAGTATAAAAAAATAATCAAGTATATCTCAAAATTAAGTTTTTGCACATCCATGGATAAAATAATGCAATTGCAATTCTTCGGTGAAAGTCTGGAATTCACTTTTGAGTTATATCTATCAACTTTAGCTAGTATATAATTAATGTCTTTTATTCACCTCAACAACATCTTCCTCTTCCTCTTCTACCCATGGGTACATGATGATCTTGAAGCCATCATATAAACTACAAGATGATTATGAGGACATCATGTACCCATCTTGTAGACTACAAGAAGGATTCAAGAACATCTTGTACCCATCTTGTTGGTTACAAGAAGGCTTCAAGAACTTTCTTGTACCCATCTTGTAGAGTACAAGATGAATTCAACAACATCATGTACCCGTCTTGTAAACTACAAGATGATTACAATGACATCTTGTACCTGCCTTGTAGACTATAAGATGATTACAAGGATATCTTGTACCCACCTTGTAGACTACAAGGATATCTTGTACCTATCTTGTAGACTACAATAAGGATTCAAGAACACCTTGTACCCATCCTTTTTTTCTACAAGAAGACTACAAGAACATCTTGTACCCATCGTGTATCCTACAAGAAGGTTTTAAGAACATCTTGAATTCATCTTGTAGACTTAAGATCGCTTCACATTCATGTTGAAACAATCTTAGTAAGTACAGTTGACTGATATCTCCAAAAGTTTGGTCTTCTCTCCATTAAAAGACCAAGATGTACCCTTTCTCTCCCAATCTCTATCATGAATTATAAAAATTTGAATTTCAGACATATCTATATCATACATTAATGAAGAAAGTATTGTTTAAATTAAAAAAATATGTACATGGAGCCTTCTAGAAGGCTACATGAATATTTGAACATGGTATTGAAGCATACAAGAAGTTCTTGAAGCCATCTTGTAGTGTACAAGAAGGCTTCAGGACTATATTGAAGCCTTCTGGAATATTACACGATCACATTGAAGCTTTCTTGAAGTGTAAAAGATACTATTCAATATGGTCTTATATCCATCTTGAAGCCTGCAAAATAAACTCCAAGATGACTTCAAGATTATCGTGAAGTATACACAATCAACTATAAGATGGATTCAAAATTATTGTGAAGTATATACGATCAACTACAAATGGTTTCAATATTATCGTGAAGTATGCACGATGAGCTTCAAGATAATCGTGAAGCCATCTCTTTGTAGACTTAAAAGATTGGTACAAGTCCATCTTGAAGTCATTTTGTAGTTTATAAGGAGAGTTTCTCGATGACTTTTTAGGCATCGTCTTCAACATACAACATACCACATGTTGTAGAATAACTCAATAACACAAAAAAACTCAGAAAAAATATCTTTTAAAACTCGGTAACGCAAAATAACCCAAAAGAACTTTTAAAAGTCAGTAACTTGTGTAGCAGAAAGCTTTTCTTGAAGATGAATAACTTCTTGACACGTAAAAAATCTTCTCTTGCAGCAGGAAGAAAAAGGTGAAGAAATGACGAAGACTCTCATTGAATGAGTGGAAGAAGAAGGTGAAAAAATGACTAACGTAGAAGGAGAAGTTATGGTATGAGGGGGAAGGGTATGGAGGTTGAGTGCTGAGGAAGAATAAGTTAGAATTTGATTTGATGTTGTGTAAGAAGGGTATAAGGGAGAAAAAATAGAGAAAAAAATTGGTGGATGGGTCATGGGTATAGTTCAACCAAATTAGTGGTAGAGCGTATTTTAGGGCATGCTTACTAACCTGGACAGATAATGCAATCAAAGGTAAACAAACATTCCTTATTTTTCTCTATCATACATTTACTAAAACTAGGAAACGTAAAAGGGAATATGGACTTGCCCAAAATCAGCAAAGGCTTTACTGATTTTTGGGGGAAGTCTTTCCACCCAAAATAGAAGGGAAAGACTTTACATTTCCTAATTTTTTATGGGACCCACTACTAACAAGTATTTTTCTCCCATACTCCTCTTCTTCACTAGTCCCCATCTTCTTCATGAGTTCCCCTCTTCTTCAACCTTCATTGTGCGCAGCTTCCTCCTTATCCATTTTTCTACCTTCAACAAGGTTATTTCTTCGTCCATCTTCTTCACGAGTTCCCCTCTTCAATGTTGCTTGCTAAATATGTAATTCTTTTATCAAATGTAGAATCATAAGGACTCTAGTGGGGTGACTGCTGATGATGATGAAAAGGAAACAAAAATAGAGAAATCTTAAAACATATGCATTATGATGATGTTCCGATAGACTTTACAACTGAGAGTCTATTTGGAGACTATGAGATCTCTTATACTCAACAACACACTACAACACCCGTTGTTTCATCTGATATCAATCATACCCTCGTGAAAGCTGGTCATAAAAGGAAAGCGCTAAAAGTGGATGAGATGAATAACCGTTTCAAAATCATGGTAAAATTTGTTGCAGCAATTGCTCCAAACATTGCTAGATTGATTAAGGTGCTATCTAATGATAAAGAGGTGGCTGGTTTTTAAAGTAGACTTAGGATGAACTGATTAACATATAGGGCTTGACCGTATTGGAAGTATTTCATTCCACGGACATTTTACCAACTAAGCATGATCTGTTAAGGGTATTCTTCATAATGAATGTAGAGGAGAAGAAGGAACCCAAATTTTACTAGAGCATGGATTATGAAGCTGTATAAGATTTTTAGGATTAGAATGTTAGGTAATGGATCAGATTTTGCTGAAACATGATTTGTGATGATCTGAAAAATGTTTTGTTAATTTTTTTGTTAAAAGACCATTATATCCTCTATCAAAAGGAAATTATTTTAACATTTTTACCCCTATATTTTTTTTACTTCTTAATTTTCTCTCTCTTTTCATTAATATCTTATCTCCTTTGATCGTACCCACACACTCATAAATTACAAGGAAGAACTACCTATCATCCTTGTTAAAGCACGCATAACTTCAGTTTCTGATTCTCATTACTGCGCTTCACTTTTGGGCACGAGTTCTTGATTGAGGGAAACTTTAGGACGAGTGATTTCTATTGGATCAGTGAGAACGAAACAAAATGGCTACTACTGGTGGTGGTGGTGGTGGTAGTATTAATGGAGGAGATGACACGATGTCGTCATCTCTGAAAAACAGGGTCAAGTTCTTGTACAACCATAGTGGCAAAATCCTTCCAAGGCCAGTCGATGGTTAGATCTGTTAGATTCAAAATCTCTTTTAATATAAACCATATCTCAATAAATCTCAAGAACTCATGTTGGACACATCAATGATCAATTAACTATAAAGTGGAAGTGTACCTGAATCCATAGCAGTAAATCGCATTATAGAGTCCCTATTAAAAAGTCCCTTATGATTAAGTCTCTCTATTTCTCTCTAACGATGGGATAATATGGAGAATAGAATGGTTTTCCTTTTATCGTGTGACCTAGGGACCATAACCATTTATAGATAACATATCTTTTGGTATTTCTATTTTAGCTCATCATAAAAATAGAAATTACCTTAAAGTCTATACACATTAAAGGGTCCACAACCTATCAAATACATTAAAATCCTAATTTTTCAAAACCTCAATTGATCACTTTTAATTGGGTTTATACTTATTTGACAATCAGCAATGTATAATTATTCACATATAAGTCCAACGTTGGATTAATGATTTAATAATCTTCCACTTAGACTGTATGTATAACCTTATAATTATGCTTTGCAATAACCGAACGATCTCAACTTTGTTGTTATTACTAAAATGTATCTATAACCAATCCGATCCATCAGTCATACCAACATAGGATCAAAACGGCCTTTGTTACATCAATCGTAACTAAACCCATCAATGGCCACGTATGTCAATATAACTGAATGACATGAATTATGACGTGGATGTGTAGCATGAAAAATTCATATAATGTGATCCTAATATGCCTATTTCTAATTGGTCCTCCATAAACTTTAGTGAGATCAAACCAGACCAGGAATTAGAGAGTGAATTAGCCAAAACTTTATTTCTGCACAAATTACCTTAAAATATCCATAAACTACAATAATTGAAAATATTTCTATAAAGAAGAGCATCTAAAATCACAAACTTCCACTAAAACTGAATATCATCAATCGATATGATACTCATAAGAGCAGTGTGCTCATGAAACTGTTTGGGTGCTAATCCCTTAGTAAGAGAATCCGCAAATAGAGTTTGTTCTGACGTGCACTATTGATAATTGTCCACTCTAAACCTTTTTCTTTAATAACCATGAACTTGAAGTCTATATACCTCAACTTTGTCGAGCTCTTGTTCTTATTAGAATAGAGGACTAGTGACTCATTGTCACAAATAGCTTGAGTGTCTCCCAATACCGCCCATTATCCACAACCTTGTGACAATATTTCACAGTCATATTCTATGATTGGATGCATCATAACATGTTATGAACTTTGCTTCCATGGTAGAAGAGGCTATAATGGATTTTTTAACACTCTTCGAGGAGATAACACCTCCAGCTAGCAGAAAAATATAGCCCTACATAGAGTTTATACTATGTAGGCATCTAGTGAAATTAGTGTCGATATACGTAATGATCTCATTCTGATCCAACCTCTGATACATGAGCATGTGGTCTTTTGTTCTCTGTAAATATCGTAAGACCCGTTTAGTTTCTTTCCAATGGTCAATGCCTGAATTGGTTAAATACATGCCCAACATCCCAGTCACGTACGCAATATATGGATGTGTATAAACTTGAGCATACATCAGACTCTCTACTACCGAGGCATAGAGAATCTTCTGCATTTCCTTTTCCTTAAAATGATTCTTAGGACACTTATCGAGGCTAAACATGTCCCTCTTATCCATAGGGGTATCACCTGGTTTGGAGTCTTGTATGCCATATATTTTAAGAACATTTTCAATATAGTTACTTTGTAATAATCCAAAAATACCCTGAGAACGATCTCAGTGTATTTGGATCCCTAATACAAAATAAGTGTCACAAGATCTTTTATCTCAAAATTTTTAGCTAGAAATCTCTTGGTGTCATGCAATAAGCATATATCGTTGTTACCAAACAAAATGTCATCCGCATATAAAACCAGAAAAATATGCTTGCTCTCATAGAACTTATGGTATATACAATCATCAAACAAATTTATCTCAAAATCGAACGAGATGCCTGCCTGAGTCCATAAATGAATTTCTTAAGTTTGCAAACCTTATTCTTTGGGTCTCCCGACACAAAGTTTTTTGGTTGCACCATATATATCATTTCTTCAATATCACCATTGAGAAGCACCGTCTTTACATCCAATTGATGCAGCACAAGATTGAAATGCGTCACCAATGTCATTATACTCCTGAAAGAGTCAAAGAGTCTTTCGTATAAATCAAAGAGAAAGTATCTTATAGTCAATGTCTTCTTCCTGTGTAAAACTCTTTGCGACAAGACGAGTCTTGTATCTTTCCACATAATCTTTTAAATCCCTTTTGGTCTTAAAAATCCATTTGCAACCAATGAGTTTCACACTTTTTGGTAATGGAACAAGATCCTATACGTCATTGTCCTTCATGGACTTTATCTCCTTATTCATGGTACCGATAAGCTTTTGAGAGTTAGAAGTTTCAATGGCTTGATGGAAGTTGATCGGATCATCTTCCATCACTCCATTGTCTACCTCATGTTCTTGAAATAATATGATATAATCGTCTGACACTGCACTTCTTCTCTCTCTAGTGGATCTCCTTAATGGCATAGGTTATTAAGGTGCTAGAGTTTGTTCTTCTGAAACAATCTCTTGAATTATACTGTTCTTCGATATTGTTTTGATATGTTGTGTCATGAGTAATAACAGGGATGCAATCATGATCGATATTAATAACACATGTAGGAATATCAATATATTCCTCCTAAAAGATAAAATCCCTAATTGTATCCCCTCCAACAAACTTGGCACCTTTAAAGAACCGGCCATTTTCGGTCTAAAAAATCGACCTAATCATGGGATCATAAAACTTGTACCCCTGGATCTTTCAGAATATTCAACAAAATAGCAACTCACTATTTTTAAGTCAAGTTTCTTTTCGTTAGGTCTATAAGGCCTTGCCTCAGCTGGACATCCCCAAATGTGCAAAATGCTTTAGACTAGGTTTCTTGTTGATCTAAAGTTCATATAGGGCCATGGTAGTTGCTTTAGCTAGAACCCTGTTAAGGATATATGTTGCAGCCTTAAGTGCTTCACCCTATTATGATTGTGGTAAGGTAGAATAACTAATCATATTTCTCACAATGTCCTTAAGCGTTCTGCTTTGTCTTTCAGCAACACCATTCATAGTAGGCGAACCTAGCATAATGTACTGTGGGATGATACAACATTCCTCTAGGAATTTAGCAAACGGTCATGAACGTTGTTTAACTGAACTGTCACCGCCATGGTCAGATATGATGTTTTTTGTCCTTTTACTGAGTTGGTTCTCAATTTAAGCCTTAAATTTTTTGAACACGTCCAATGATTGTGGTTTTTCATTAATGAGATATATATAGCCATATCTAGAAAATTTGTCTATGTACAATATATAGTATTGGTGACCATTCCAAGCAACCGAAGGAAATGACCCACAAATATCCGTATGTACAAGTTTAAAGACGTCCTGAGTCCTGTTGGCTTCAAATCTCTTTTTATGGATTTGTTTTTCCTTTATGCAATTAACACAAACGTCAAAGTCTGTGAAATCTAAAGGACTGAAAATATCGTCTGACACAAGTCTCTCGATTCTCCGTATGGAGATATGACCTAATCTCTTGTGTCAAAATATAACATAATTCTCATTGGTTCATTTTTTTTAATATCTCGTGTACTTACTTACGTGGATTCCTTAATTGAATTAATTGTATCAAGTAAATAAAGATTATCATAACCTGATAAATAGCTGGAACCAACCAAATTTGAATCACGAAACAAACCAAAGTTTTCAACTCCAAATAAACAAACATAACTAGCTTTGTCCAAAACAAAGACAAAAATCAAATTCCATCTAAAATATAATACAATAAATGTTTCATTATGATTCAAATAAAATCCAGTCTTTAACAATAATCTAAATTTCCCTAATGCCTCAATTTCAAACTTCATTCTTGCCATTGCCCACATAGATGTATCTTTGAACATCACTTAGCCTTCGGCAAGTCATGCAACCATGTATAGACATACTGATGTGAGTTGTTGCACCAGAATTTATCCACAACTTATGTCTAGCAATTGAATGTAAATTAATCTCAGAACAAATCAAATTAAGAAGCACACATTTCTTAGCACGCCAAGCTTGATAGTTGATATGTTATTTCTTCCTATGCCCTTTAGCTCCATAGAAAAAATAACCATTACCTTCTGGGTTTACCAGTTTCTTTTGTTGTTTCTTTCCCTTGCTCTTATCTTTAAAGGTAGAGGCTAGGTAAGCACTCTCTGTCTTATCATGTTTCACTCTTTCCTCTTCCTGAACACAGCGTGGGATGAGCTCATTTAGAGACCAAGTCTCTTTTAGACAATTATAACTCACCTTAAACTGGCTAAACTGTGCCGGAAGAGATATCTAAACCAGATGCACAAGCAAGTCCTTAAGAGTCCAAGCCTTAGTGAGACATTTGCATAATGGACTCCCTTATATTGCATTTACCTTTATATCTCATTGAAATTAGGTCTGGTAAGAGCGTACCAATTTTTTCCTTTTCGTTCTTGACAAACATCTTTTCAATATATGCAAGAAAATCCTTAACTATATTTATCTTTTCAAATATAGTACCCTTGAATATTTCTGGAATGACCTTCTTCATGATCAGCATACACATGCGATTTAATTTCTCCCACTTTTTCATATCCCTCTCTTTATCAGAGGTACTTTTATCCATAAGAGGTGAAAAAATCAATCATTAATGCAAGATCAAGATCCATAACTCCAACAACTATGAAGAATTATTTTTCTAGGACTTGAAGTTTGAGTCATTTAATACTTTGTTTTTACTTGATGTTGGCATTAGCTTGAGTAATAACTTAATAAAGAACAATTAACCAATCTACAAGCTCATATAAATCTTAAACAACAATAATAAATTCAAATAAAAAGTAAACTCCATCTCAAGACACCGGATACTCCATTAATGTTTTGACTTTGGACAAAATTATTAACTTGTAAGCGATGTCTTGGTGTAATAATCAAACACTGATGATAATAAACAATCGAACAAGAAACCTTCCTTTGAACCAATTTATTGTTCACATGTAAAACTGAATAATCATCACGTATTTATTATCAAAGATGCATATATAATTCTGTCAAATATTTTCCTTCATTTGAGTCAGTAAATATTCACATAAGTTACACACACAACCTTTTATATTTCAAGACAAATTAATTGACACAAGTAAAACTGAATAATCATCACATATTAACTACCACAGATACATATGTAATTCTATCAAATATTTTCCATTCTTTGAGCCGGTAAATATTCACATAAGTTACACAGACACACAACCTTTTATATTTCAAGACAAATTAATTTTCACAAGAGAGGCCACTTTGACGACATGTTGTTTCAACTAATTCATCTTAAAATATATTACATACTAATGTTTAAATTTAAAATTATACCGAATTTAAACCATAAATTAATTGATAAACAATTAATTTAACGATCCTTAGAAAAAGTGTTTTAAAATTATTTTAACCAAAAATCCATAAAATTCAAAACATTTATTTGATAATCCTAAAAAAATTGTTTTTGAAATTATTTTAACCAAAAGTTCAAAAATAATCAAAATAATTTATTTGAAAATATTTAATTAAAATTAATTTTACGATCCCTAAAATTAATTTTAAAATAATTAATTTAATAAATGATCGGTAAAATTAATCTTAAATAATTGATAAACAATTAATTTTGTGATTCTTAAAAAATTATTTTGAAATTTTTAACCCAAAAAATCAAACTAATTTATGTTGCGGGTCAATGACCCACAACCCATATTGTATTTTTTTAAACAAAACACTTTATGTTCACACGTCAACCCGGCCCGTGAACATGTCAAACCCTAGGGTTTCATCTTCACTCTGGAGAGAAAGGAGGCCTTGGCCGCCAATCTCCCATTGTCGGTTTGGTCGCAGCTCTCCGTCTGACTGCCGCGTCCAGAAGATCTGGTCGTGGCTTTCCGCTCGACTGCCACGACCAAATTTGGTCGCGACTCTCCATCCGCGGCGACTAGATCTACTCGTGGTTCCCTTGCCGGCGCGATCAAAGTGTCGAGTTGGTCGCTATTCTCCGTCGGTCACCAATAATGTTGGCCACCGGTTCGAACTTGAAAGTTTGCTACAATTTCTTTATTTTTGTGGTCATTAAGAACCCATGAACTTTAGTTCTTAGACATTTTACCCTAAAGCTTTGAAAATTGCAACTTTAGCCCCTTAGCTTTCAAAACATATACTATGTATTCAAGTTAAGCAATCTTTCTCCTTCAGCCCTCAACTACAATTTACTTTCAGCGACCTCTTAATGCAGTTATTCTTATTCACATATAATCTAGGTGAGCAAGCCACAAATGACGTAAATTCGAGCTTACTTTATGGGATGAGAGTGATGACATACGTAAGAATTATGTAGTTTCTGAAATTCAAAAATTGAGATTACAAATATCATAACAATGATGTTGCCTCCATTTATAAACTAAAGAAAAAATATATAGCGAAGTATAGAGCAAGTGGAAGCGACCAATTAGTGTAATCTATGATTGATGTTGAGACTAAATTGAAAGGCCAACAGAGTATAAGAATTAGGAGTGTTCGAAATTGAACCGAAATGAATTGAAAATAATCGGTTCGGTCGATTCTTTATATGTGTTTGGTTTGGTTCGGTTCGAGAAATTAAGAGAACTGAAGTTTCGGTTCAGTTTGAAATTTTGGTAGTTTTTTCAAATCGAATCGAACAGAAACATTAAATTTATATCATTTTTTATTTTTTATATATAATTTCATATAAAATCGAACCAAACTGAAATAAACTATATATTTTTTTCAAAATATCATTTAAAATTTATTTTTAATTAATAATACAGAACTGAACGGAAACTCACGGCTCGGTTCAGTTTTATTACCGAACCAAACCGTAAACACCCCTCGGTTTGATTCGGTTCAGTTATTTTAATATGATTAGTTTGATTTGATTTGATTTTATTACCGAACCGAACTGTGAACACTCCTAATAAGAATTAAATCCTTTCGGACTTGACTTTACTTCAAGCATTCAAGAAGCTTACTTCAAATTATTTTTTTCCTCCACGGTGGTAAACATCTAGTAATCTACTAGTAATTGAAGTACCCTATATATATTGGTCGTAGCCATTATTAATTTTTGCGATCTTAATTTACCTCCTAGTGCAATATTTCAGTTACCTCTAAAAGTGAGGCAATCCATATTTATATTGGCATGATAATTCTGTTAGTAAGTAAAGTTACACTTGGGCCCTATATTTTTCTGTATGATTATTATGTAGAATAATTATTTAAACTTATATTATATCTTTATTAACTAATCACATGACTAAATTTTAATCAATTAAAATTCATTTGATTAACTATTTATTGAATTTTATAAGATTTTAATCCCACATCATTAAAATTAATGTTAAAGATGTGTTCACAATATTATTGTGCATGATATAACTAAAATGAAATTTAGTTAACTTTACATTAGTAATGTAAATTCACACAAAGCTATACCATACTCTAAATATAGCAATGTTAAATTATCATATATTACTATATAAATTATTATACACGACCAAACATTTCATGTTCTCTATTTGTTCAATTAGCGTACCTCTTACTCTCTTTTTCCGTCTAGTTGCTTCTTTAACTCATTCATTCTCTATCCTATAATATATAATATAACTAATTGTTAGAACTAATAGTTAGGACACAAAAAAAAATGTAATCTACTCACGAGAAAAGTCATTCCCCCACCAAGGACTAATATATTTTAAAGTACACGTAAACCGGATAATCATTCATTTTTCAATTAATTCAATTACTATTATCATTTTAGAATTTTAAAATCAAGCGATTCCTAAACTGTTAGGCTAAAAAGACTTTTATCATTTGAATTAATTACTTACACTCCCGCTACGTTAAATGAAAATGAAGAATGTTGATATATAATTTAAACCCAAAACCTCCTACTCAAGAGTCAAGTTAAATTACTAAGGCAATAATCTTATAAACTTAAGCCATTAGATTAACACCAATTTAATAGAAATAAGTATTTAAAGCCTATTTCAAGACATACAAGGGCAGATATTATCAAAAGGGGAGCAAATCTAATAAACAAAGTTAGATTAAAAATGTTTTAACTGTTACATGTAGCTACAAAAAGTAAAAAAAATACCATCGGTAGCTGAGATCATATTCTCGTTGCAATTGAAAATCTATTTATTCTTGGATAACTTTAAAATAAATTTCACTAGTCCCTCTTGTGTTTTTCCATAATCATACGAACACAAATCTCATGTTTCAATAATTACATTCGCCAACAGCGATATAATGTTGAAAGGTGAAAGATACATTTCTCTAACAAATGATTCACTTTTTCTTAATCTAACTATTCTAAATTTAACCTAAAATATGTTTTTAAAAGTTATCAAATAGTTTACATACACAAGTTTTATTTATAAATTGAAAATATTATTAAAATTAATGGACCATAAGCATATATATGTTGCTTAGTATGAGTATTAGGTGGAGACATTTGGGGAAGAAAATTGAATAATAAAACTATTTGTCGATTAAACTGAAACTAACGAAGGATCCGATAATTTGAAAAGTAGGGCCCTTTGGTTAGATGTTTGTAAGATTACATGTCAATATGATTAGTAGGAATCTAATAGACTCTACTAGACTAGAATTGGATCAATGTATATGCAAGATTACTATGTTTAGTGATACATTAAAATCTTTTGCCCTACTCACTTTGAATATGATATCACCACCTTTAAAGACTGAAATGTAAAAAAATTCATAACTTTACCATCACTACAAGAAAATAAGCCTATCTCAACAGTTTTATTATAGCGATGGTTGCACCTACCGTCGCTAAAATGTCAACTTGAGGGTTCTATTGAAACTAATTAATTTATGGCGACCGTTCGCTAAAACCGTCGCAATATAGCTAATTAACGTGATAATATGATAACGGCTCTCATGCACTGTCACAAAAAATTTAACTATGGAGACGGTTTAATTAATAACTGTCGCTTAGCGTGAGCGTGAGAAAAAGCTAAAACAATTGAGCGGGGAATTGAAAGAAAACACAAAAGCTGCTCTTCATGTTTCCTCTCAGAAACCCCTTCATTCTCTTGATCTACTCCCTTCTGTATCTCCTCTCTCGATCTCATCTCATCTCTCTCTCTCTCCCTCCCTCCCTCCCTCCCTCAATACCCTAACCCGATTGAGAGAACTGCCACCACAATTTCAAATCTCCTCTCACCCTTTCACAATTTTCATCCCTCTTCGTGTGACCCATTTCAAATCAACCATTTTCATTCTTTTGCTGCATTTTCGTCCATCTTCGCACGGATTTCTCCTTCCCTCCCTCCCTCCCCTCTCTCCCTATCTTTGTCGCACAGCTCTCTCATCACTGTCGCTGTTCGCATTCGCTCGTCAAGGTAATTGCTCGGGTTCACCCTGTCAGGTTTGTTTTCTCACAGTATATGTAGTTGATTTTTTCCCTAATTTTACTGGTTTATATTTTATGCCTTGATTTTTCCCTAATGGTTGAGATATGCTCAATTGGACGCTTTGAAGCTACTGAGAGGGTTAGGGATTTGGTTGGTCCAGAGCCTAATTAGTTAATACGCGTATTTTTGCGTTTGCCATTTTTTTGGCGTTTGTCATTTTTTACTGAAAGATACGGAATAAGACGCATTTTTTTTTGAGTCAACCGTATAATATACGTTTAATACGGAAAGCGTATTAAACGCGTATACTAAAATGGCCAAATCCCCAAATTTCTCCATTCTTCGCGATACGTTCTGCTCGGCGCTGCTCTTCGCGAAACGTCCTGCTCTGAATCCTGCTTCTTGCTCGGCGCTGCTCTGCTCCTGCACTCCTGCGTCCTGCTTCTTGCATTCCAGGGATGGACTTTGACGGAGCTTCTCCCTCTCAGACGACCTAGGGCTCGAAGATTCTCATTGATTTACAGGTTTAATTCTATGATCTCCTTCACTTCAAATTTTTGGTTTTTGATTTTATGTTTGATTTGAGGTTTAATTCTCTGGTCTCCTTCACTTCAAATTCAGAAGAAACTTTCTTGTCTGAGTCTCGACTATTTTGATTTTCTCATGGATTTTAGGCGTTTCTGTAATCTGTAGTTCTGTACTGGTTGGTTCCAACTTGGAATCAATTAATCTCATCAGTTTTAGGCATTTCTATACTAGTTGGTTTATGCACTGATTGGTTCCAAGTTTCCAACTCGATTTTAGGCGTTTTCGTAATCTGTACTGGTTGGTTCCAACTTAGTAAATTTTGTTCTGGTTGATTCTTGATTGTAGAAAATTTTATTCTGAATTGAATTTTGTTCAGGTTAAATCAGTTGATAGGTAAATTTTATTCTGGTTGATTGTAGAAAATTTTATGCTTCTCGTGACTTCTCTGAATTGAATTGGATTGTAGAAAATTAAATTGATTTGGACTGAATTAGACTTGACTTGGACTTGATTAATTCTGTTCTGGTTAGAGTTGGACTTCTTAGAGTTTCTGTCAATCCAAATTTTGTCCTATTTATAGGTTTTATTGATTCTATTTCAGATTTTCTGAATTTTGATTATCATGGTGAGGAAAAAAGATAAGTTTTGGGATTACGCTGAACAAATAATCGTTTCAAGTGCAAATTTTTTTAGAGAGATTTTGCTAGAGGGATTTCTAGAGTAAAGTCTCATTTATCTGGAATTAGTAGTTGTGATATTGATATATGTAGTAAAGTACCGGAGGAGGTTCAAGCTGAAGCGTATTTTTTAATTAGAGATTCAAGTTCTAGTAAGAAAAGAAAAAATGATTCGGTTAATGAAAGTAATGAAAGATCGAACGCTTGCTCTTTGGGTCTATCTAATCAGACTCAAACCACAATCCCAGAATTCTCTGCTAAGAAAGAGAGGAGCAATGTTGACAAAAAAATTGCTCAGTTTTTCATCATGAACAACATAACATTTAATGTTATTCAGTCCAAGTCATTTCTTGACATGAGTAAAGCTTTAGGTGATTTTGGTTGTGGTTATACTGTACCTAGTTATTCAACGCTTCATACTAAGTTAGTACCTGAGGCAAGAACATATGTTGAGACTTATGTTGCATGTGTAAAACAATCATGGACTAGTACGGGTTGTACTATTATGTCAAATTCTTGGACAGACATAAGAAAGCGGTCATGGGTTAATGTTATCGCTAGCTCACCGTTAGATGCTATTTTTTTAGATCGTTTGAATGTTCACAGGAGAGATTGACTGGTGAGTATCTTTATAACATTCTTTGTTCCGTCATCGATGAAATTAGCCCTGATCATGTTGTGCAAATAGTTACTGATAATGCCTCAAATTATGAGTATGCTGGTTGCATGCTGATGGGAAAATATCATCGATTATACATAACTAAATGTGCAGCTCATGGTATTAATTTGTTATTGAAAGATCATTATAATCAAATTGAATGGGTGAAAAGTGTAATTGATGATGCGAAAAAAATAGTAGATTACATGTATAAGCATCATATGATATTCCAATTGATGAGGAAATATACAGATGATAGGAAGTTAAAATTTAGACTAGATTTGCTTCAAACTTTTTGATGCTTCAATCGATAACTGATCGTGAAAACAATTTGAGAATTTTGGTTGCATCTTCTGAATGGAGGAGTTTAAATTTTACTAAGACTATACAAGCTAAGTTAGTGACTTCAATAATTCAGAATAAGTCTTTCTGGGTAGATGCGAAAGATTATGTGAATGTTGTCGAGCCTCTGGTGAGAGTTCTTCGATTAGTAGATGGTGAGGGATCTACAGCGGGATATTTATATGATGCTATGGAGAGGGCACGAGAAGCGCTTGATCAATATTGTGTAAAAGATCCTTCTCGTTATTCTCTTATGATGAAAATATTTGAGTAGAGAAGAGAGAAGAACATTTTCCATAAGGTACATGCTATTGCTGCACTTCTTAATCCAGCTTATATGGTTAGTGAGAAGTACAAAGAAGACAACATTGACATTAGAGAAGAGGTTGAATATCTTGTTCAACAGTTGGGTTCTTTAGATGAAATAGATCAGTTGGTAACTGAACTAGTTAAATATCGTTTAAAGTTTTCGCCCTTGGTCAATTGTACAGTCACTGCTATGATAAACACTAGTCATCCTCGTAAGTGTTTCTTCATTTTGAATTAGATTTTCATATGTTTTATGTTGATTTCATTTCTAATGTAAATAGTTGTATTTATAGGTATTTGGTGACAGCTTAATGGTTCAATATTCCCTGTATTGCAAAAGATTGCAATTATAAGTTTAAGTCAACCGTGTAGCTCGTCAGCTTGTGAAAGAAATTGGAGTGCATGGGAAGTAGCCCAAACGAAAAAAGAAATAGATTGGCAACGACAATGTTGGATGATTTGGTGTACGTGAGAATGAACTCTTTGATGATGACAACGTATAATGATCGTGAAGTGCTGGATATGACGCCTATTGATCTTTCTAAGATCAATCAATTTGCTGAAAAATGATTTGAATAAGGATTTGAAGAAGAACCAGAATATTTTTTTGAAGAAGAACCATTTGATTTAGATGACATGAGCTTGTGCAACTGGTCTGAGCTACTTCGTACCCCAAACGAATCTTGTTTTGATGAAACTTTACCACCCGGCGATTCCATTATTTGATAGTTTTTATTAATTCAATTAGTTTTTATGGATTGAATATTTTGGATTAATGACTATATTTTGTATGAATAGAATACTATTAATTGATCAATATATTTTGGTTTATGAAAATGTTTAAGAAATTTGTAGAATGATATTTTTTATCATATTCATAATATATTATTATATTAATATTTATTTATAAATTTGAAAGCCGTATTTTTAGTACCGAATTTTTGAAAAGAAAATGTATGACACTCGTTTAAAACTCGTATCTGAATTTTTACGTATCACGTATTATTGACCGAAATTTAACCGAATGTTTGACCGTTAAATTCTTGAATTATACATGCCGAATAATACTCCATATTTTTGTCGTCCCCGAATTAACTAATTATGGTCCAAAGCTTTCTCGAAAACTTAAATTCTATCTAGTATGACCTTTTTTGTTTGGTTCTGATGGGGATTTTGAGTAGCCTTTACAATTTCCCACCTTTGTTTGGTCTTTTAGAAATTGAGAATTAAAAAAAGGGGGAAAGGATTTTGAGTAGTCGATACTTTGGTCACTGGCTGGTTTGCAACTGATTATTTTGATAGATTGTAATGGACGGCCGAATCGTGTGAACTGACGGTTGAGTACGGTGAATGTGTATTCATGGAGATCAGCTGCCAACTATGTGAAACTAAAAGATCGTGCTGCAGTGTTTTCTGGAAAGAGTAATGTCGTTGGGCAGCTCATGAAGAATAGGAAAGTCTGATTTTCTCATTGTTCGATTTATTATTGATGTTTTAGTAATTAACTTTGAACTTACTATATTATCCATGGTAATTCTAGTGATATTTCCAAACGATGTTGTCTGGCTTCTTATTTTTACTCTGATGGATTTTTTCTTTTGAAATGGAAAATTTATAATGTAATTAAATTGATGTGGTTATAAAAAGATTGGTCATCGGTTGAAGTTTGATATGCACTATGAATCGGTTGAAGTTATAGACAAGGTACTTTTCAAAAAGCAAGGTACTTGAGACACTTCGAGTAAATTTCAACTCTGTAAAGGGCGAAAGAGCAAACCCAACAATGCTAGATAAAATTGAGGTAATGCCCTATTCAATTGCCTATGTCTTGTAGGCACTAAATGTAAATATATGAAAACGTCTAAATTCAAAGGTTAAATAATTCAAATTTCTATGGCTACTAGAGTCGTTCCCCTTAAAATGAATGTTTTGTTGTTGTAATCTAATAGACTGATAACTGTTGATAAGTCGGAAGAAATTTGACTTAATGTACATTGTACAATATATAGGATTCTATTAATGTACATTAGCATTATAGACCTTGTTTGTTTACTTTAATCTGCGCGTACAAAATGTAAATCTGGGACCACTACAAGAAAATTTGAAAATAGCGGCAATTTTATTCGTCTTTTGCAGCGGATAAACCGCCGCCAAAAAGTTTTGCGGCAGTTCTAAAATCGCCGTCTTATTCAGTGTCGTAAAGTTTTTTGGCGAAGGTTATTCAACCGCCGGCAAAGACACCCCTTTGCCGGCGGTTCTAATTCTCCTTAGCGGCGGTTTAAAACCGCTGGTAAAGAGCATTTAGCGGCGGTTCAAACCTCCGCCAAATGTCAAGAAACGGGAAGAAAATATCTTTCCCGAGTTTCTTTCAAGCGAGTTTTCTCTTATTACTGGTTGTTTTAAAACCGCCGGTAAAGATAATTTAGCGGCAGATCAAACCGCCGCAAAATGCCCAGAAATTAGAGAAAATTTCTGGGTTTTTTCAATGGTTTGTTTTCTCATTATCGGCAGTTTCAACCGCCGTCAAATGACCAGAAACAGAAAAAAAATATTTTCCTGTGGTTTTAAACCGCCTCTATATGTTCCAAAACCGCCGCTATAAATTGAAATTATGGCCAGAATTGTTTCTACTTTTTTATACATTCCATAATTTTCAAAAATACATGTTTCAGAAAACATTTTATATCACAGATTTCGATATCTATCAATACAAAAATCCTAACAGTTCAGAGTCCATCAATTAAAAACATTCACAAATTCTTGCATTTTAAACGTTCCGAAATTCAAACATTTACAAATTTTAAAAAGATTTAGAATCAATCGATTGAAACATTCACAAATTCTAAAGACAACCCAATATAAGTTCAAACTAAAGCAAATATAGTATATTCCATTCTCACTGAATTTAATGCGATCATGAAGTTAAGGAAGGATCTCCAGAATTCTATAAACACATAAAAATAAATAAAATTAGTATTAGTATTGGAATAAACATAATTTATAATTATGTAAAGTATATTTCCTTAGAAATCTTATATGATCACCGTCGATAAATGAGGACGAAGGATTTTGTGCTTGCATCATTTTCATAAGGTACGCCACTTGGGATTGAAGTTGAACTTGACCATCTTGAAGTTCATGGACCTGTGACTTAACTCTCTCATGTTCTGCATGCGAAACAAATGCCTCTTCAGAAAATTGACGGTTGCTATGCGATCCAAATACACTGGTGGAAGTTGGACTTAGTGCCATTCCACAAATTCGTCCAGGATGCTCTGGATCCATAACTTCATAAGATGCATCTCTAAAGGTGATATTATTCCCATCCCGCGTTTGGGTTGCCAGAAGTTCTTGAATTTTCTCCTACAACAAAAATAAACAATTCAATCACAAATGTGACAAATATAGTTGAAAAATTTAAAAATATTGATAAATATAGACTTAAAAATAATTCTTACAGATCTAAAAGCATATTCTTGGTCTACCCAGTTCTCATTTTTTGCGTTTATGTGTTTCTATTAGCAGTTCGACAACATTGGGCTCTCTCCCCAACACCTCCGTCTATCATTATGCTTAAAAATATATATATTTTGATCACAATACTAAAAACAAAATTATTACTTATAATAAAAAAGATTTACGTACCGTCTCATCTTGTTTTTTAGCATAACTTTTCCTTCCTAAAGAACGATGTATATTTTATTTTTCTCGTACCGCAGTCTTTGTTTCACTACAAGCCTGTTATTTGAGAAACAAAATTAGTATTTATTCTATATAATAAATAAAATTCAATGTCAAAAGAAAATATTGTAATAACATTCCTTCAGAAGAAAACAAAAAATGGACAATAGCATTCCACTAATCTCGTGGAATTTCCTCAGGTTTATGTCTTAGGTAGTTTTCTTCCCTCAGATTTTGTCATATTCTTTGTTCTCAATTTACTTTTTCCCTCTTTCCAACTTTTATTAATTAAAGGCAAAGCAAACTTTCGGTTGGCGTCGGTAACTTCCCATTTACTCTGAAAAATTACAAAAGTATAGTTAATAAATACACAATGGAATAGACAATTACAAATAAGTATTTATACCTTCACAATATCTCATACTGCGTTCTTGTACATTTCGGACACTTTCTTTCAATTTTCATAGGTGATCGGCAATAGATCGTAGGTGCGTCCTAGTGAAGCCAAAAAGCTCGTATACATAGATGCTTGATCCTTGATCGGTTCTTCTGCTGCGTGGTACAATTTTTGTTTTCTAATTTGCATGTATATTTTTTTGGCAGAAATTTGAAATTATTATTATGGATATTATTCTTATTTGTAGAAAAAATAAAGGAAAGGAAAGTTCAAAGACCCTTGGCACATTTTTGTAGCTCTATGTTAGAAATAGTTTAGTTTTGTTGAATTGAATTAGTAGTTGTTAACACTCGTTGATATGCACCTGCCTTGGAAGTTCAATGAAAATGACAGTAACAGTTAACAAATATCTAAATTTCATTTACGTCTAGGTAGCTGCCATTTCACAATCTAATTAAATTGATCAATAAGTACAACTAATTACTTCATAATTATTCTATGAAGTGACACTAGAGAGAAGATGGGAGAAGATATTTGTGGGGGTGAAGGTTGAGGTAGAGAGAGAAAGTATTTGATGAGAGAAATTTGGGGGATGGGATGGTATGGTTTAGGAGTTATAGTAATGAGGGTGTAGAGACAAGTGTGGGTTTGGGTTTAGCATTGGTAAAGAGAATGAAATGGAAGGAAGAGAGGGTGGGCTGGGTTGGTGGGGATGAAAGGAAAGTGAGAGTTGAAAGAGAAGAGGTGTTTAGCGGAGTCAGTGAGTGGAGAAATTTTGGTTTGTATTTGTTGGTGGATAGGTTTGTAGTGAAAGAATGTATAAGTGTTTGGTTTTTACCTATGATTTTAGACACTCTCATCAAATTCGAAGCAAAAGGGAGTAAATATTAGTAAAATTTGATTATACTAGCATATATTTCAGATGGCTAACACAAATGTGAACGCGAATAAGGCAGAAAAATATTTTTTTTGTATACTCGTAAGTAATTAATGAGATCATCAATTTAATGTTACATATTTTCATATAAATTGTTGCAATGTTAATGTGGTTATTTAGAACTAAAACAGTGCGAAAGAATGTCCTAAAATGAGGGCGGCAGGTGAAAAGATTAGTCGTCATGAAGTAAGTATGTTTAAACAAACATTACATTATAACATGGAATTGATAAATTTTAATTGTAATTTAAGTGAGTTTGTGATATGCAGACATGAAAAGATCTATCTTTAAAGTGGAATAGTATGACGAAGGAAGCCAAACTCAATTATTTGAAGGACAATGAAATCCATGCTAGGAGTGGAACAACCAGGTCCTAATCATCCGAGAAGTCCTGCCTTTAAACATAAGTCGCTCACCCATTGTACACCAAAAAAATTTACGGATCTTGTTGCAAATTTCGATGAGGGGAAGAGGAGAGCGGTCGTGGAGATGGGATTTGAGGGTTGTTGGATATTAAATGCCGGAAGCTCAAAAGGAACTTTTTACAGCAGCTATTAGGTTGCTTCTATCCAGCCATCTGCACATTGAATGCCCACCCTCTTTGAATGTGTACAGTTCGAGCAAGAAAATGGCTAGCAGGGCCGAGGAAGCACAATGAAGGCGATAGATAGATACAAAGCTAGATTAGTAGCTAAAGGATTCCTTCAAAAAGATGAAGTCGAACCCCTTCAAAGAGAGGGGAAAGATTTGCCCCAGGTTGCTAAAATGACCACCATTCGTGGCATTATTGCCTTGGCTGCAATCAAAAAGTGGCACTTATTTCAACTTGACGTGAATATCTTGTACATGAACCGGTGGCTCACTTTTTCTAAGTAATGGGGAAGAGGACTGAAACACACCACTAAAAGACTCTACTGAGACAAAGATGGGCTATCAAGAACGTAGAGGAGGTAGGATGAGCAGTTGGTCAGATCTAGTATGGATCGTACATGGACGGTAGTTGGAGTCAGCAGCTCTCTTAGGGTTCCCTCATCTGGGATCCCTGGGGAAGAGGATCAAGTTGGCCCTTGCGAACAGGGGTCGGCATTCAAAGTGACAAAAGATTATGTGACTTCTATACTAGGCATCTTTGATGGTGGTGAGGTGATCAAATTTCATGCTGATGTGAGTCAGATAAAAGATTTAAAGGCGAAGTGGGTGAATGCTAAATGTGATATTCCGGTGAAGGCCTTGTCAATTCTTGATTGAGGAGTCTGACGGTGACTATTGGAGGCAAGCCTTTGTGCTGTACATCATCGGAGTTTTGTTATATCCTCGATCAAAACCAATCGTCAGTCATTCATGGTTGTACACTATGAAGTCACCCACGACCATCCAACGGAGAGCATTACCGGATGCTTGTTATTTATACAAGTAATATATTTAGTGTACATTAGTATTACTTTCACATTATAATATATGTATATCTACTAATAGGTTCATTTCGATGCAACTATTTTATTTGGAGAAGTTGGCATGTGCTGGCAACTATGTTGACTTGAACCAGCCTTCGCCTGTAAGGTGGAATAATAGGGCCGTTGCAAAAATGATTTATTTTGTAAAATCAAGGGGAGGAGAAGCTAGGCCTAAAAGCTGTGCAGTAAGAGTTTGAGAATATTGCAAATTTGGTTGGTTATATTACCAATGATTATTTATTACTAATTCACATATATTTGTATTACGTAGATCGATACAACTGCATGAGCCATTTTGGGCAACCACGAGGTTCGGGAGGATCGCAAACGTAAACACATTCGCGAGGACGTGTGTGCAGATCTACCTGAAGAGCACGTCAGGGGGTTAAGTGCTTTAAGTGCACAAGCGATCGCTCTTCAGGTGGAGTCCAACTCCATGAGGGCGCAACAATTAATGGAGGTGTAGAGAAAGATGATGACTGTCTAAGAGAATATGTGCACAACATTGGCGAGTTTTTTAGAACGGGACACTGGTAAGTCTCGAGCCCAATACGATGAGTCACGCGTCACCTCGACTCAAGGTAAAGAACAAAGAGGTTTTGATAAGGATATGAGTCCCTCCCGCGAAGAAGAGCTACTGGCCTCTTCATCACCTTTATATAAAGGTGATAATGATGGAAGGTGCATCCAGCTGGATGCTTCAGACAATGCATTCATTGACCTGCTATTGATCAGGAAACCATCTATGACTGGAACAACTAAAAGACGTCGAAAGGTATTTTATCCAGTTTATTTATTTTTCATCTTTTCTATATATATAACATGTATAATCTAACTATTAATATAACACCTTACTTGGGGCTGTGTTGGTAGGGCAAACAAGTCTTGTCCGAGTCTACCGAAAGCCAATTCCCGATGAAGTTGCGCAGCACTGGGGAGAGGAGAGACGGTTCTCTACTCAGTTCACCCTATTTGAAGGGTAAATCGATCACTAAATATAACAAGAAGGTATTTAAAATGAGTCCATTCACGTTGCAGGACCCGCTAGAAGTGAAAGATGAGCGTTTCGTGGAGTATATTTTTGAAAAAAGATTAGAGGATAGGTAATAGTCACACTAATCTAACAAAATTTAACACACCATCACGGCCAAATTTTTATTTAATATGTCTTTTATTTATCTTTTGCAAGTGATATTCTCATTAGACATTCTGGCCTCCATGCTAAACAGAGAGACCTAAAGACTCTCGGTCTAAAAAATTAGCTTGGCTCGGACTTTGTAGACTTATTTGTCAGCATTTTGACCTTGGATGCTCGTCGTGCATTGATGACCAACCGATTCTGGTTTCTTCCCAAATTTTTTATTGTGAGTATCTACTACTCAGTATCATCCTTATTTTAAGTTTGTATGTACGTTGTGTATCATGCTTTTATTGTGCCACTACAGAGTCAATGTGTTTCAAAACTAGTAGAGCTTCCTAATTTTAAAAAGAATCACAAGATTGTGGATAGATACGCGCCAACTTGAGCTAGAAACTACGGTAAAAAAATTTACCGTAGTTAAGATATTAAATGTTGACTTAGTATGATTAAGTAAATGCATTGTGTAATCTAGATCTGTATTCCGGTACACGATGGTCGAGATCAATTATTTATGGCCAAGATCTCCATCATGGACGAGGAAGTCACTGTATGGGACACTTTGCCAGATGGCCGACTTAACGCGGGATGGACCAAAAAGGTAAAAAAAATTGTATGTTCTAACCCCTCATCATGACTTGTAATTTATCTTATAGCATGTGTGAATTTGACATTGATTACATTTTTATATTTTGTGAATGGAATTATAGTTAGAAGGTATGGACTTGATATTTGAGCATGATCTCATAGATTTGTTGCCCCCGCCAACAACCTTCTCTTCATTCAAAATTGCGCCTCAAGTGGTCACCCAATCAAATGTGTAAGTTCACTGATCGCGAATTTGATTGGGCTTCCATCACCCTTTAATGGTGCATTTATTATTACTTTTGTAGGAGTGATTGTGGTGTGTGGGTTTTGAGATATATGGATGACATCAGGGCAGGAATTGTTGTCGACTATCGTTCCCAGGTAGTTTGTCAGATATTGTTTAACTTGATAGCTTTGTTTTTTGTTTGTTATTGTTTCGGGTTCTTTTAGTTCTCTAATGTTTTGGATTTACTTATTTATGGTTGTCATTGCTGGTTATTTGTTAGGGTTTCTTTAGTTATGTAATTGGGATTTTTCTGATTCTTATGGACTTGCTCGTTTGTGGCTGTCAATATTAAATTTGTTGAGGTTGAGGTGTTTGGTGAATATTCAAGCCTTAGATGTTATTATTGAATTTGTTGAGGTGTATGATAGTTTGGTGAATGTTACAGCTCTGTTTTCTGTTTTATTTTAGTTGGAGTTAGGCTTCTCTTAGTTTGTAATTAGGAATTTTCTGATTGTTCTAGATTTGCTCATTTATGGCTGTCGATGTTGAATGTTGAGGTGTATGATAGTTTGTTGAATATTGAGAATATTTTTACAGGAGTATAATCTCATGATCCTCGGTGTAACATTTTGTTGAAGATCGTCAACCATCCTTAGAACATCTTGTATGATATGTTACATGATAGTGTTCATCGATTTTATAATATGAACTCATCTATCTCGAAGACCCGGCTACCATTAAAGATGAGTCCTATTTTAAAGCAAAGACTTGAGAAGAGAAAAAATGAAGGGATAGATAATATTGTATTACATTATTGTGTCTTATTTTTGTATGTTCTTGTTCAAATACTCGCCCATTTGACATTTCTGAAAAATTCGATGAGCTTGATGTTATTGAAGAAAACAACAACGACAGTGCAATAACATCTAGCTCATCAAATTTTTCAGAAATGCCAAATGGGTGAGTGTTTGAACAAGAACATCAAAAAATATGACACAATAAATTTTTGTAAGTTATCGTGTACAAGGATGATAAACAGATTTTGTATATTATTGTGTACAACTATAAATAAAACGGGTTTTTGTAAGTTATCGTGTATAGTGATGATAAATAGATGTTGCAGAATTATTTTGTACAGTTATAAAATAACAGATTTTATAGAATTATTGTGTATTATTATAAATAAACAGGTTTATAAATATTTGGACGATTACATTCTAAAAAAATTATGAAAACGAGTTAATACCAAAATGTACATTAACTGCGACGGGGGATACAAAAATATTATACCAATATGGAATGTTTGTGTTGTACATAGGGTACCCACCTTGTGCGTTGTATGGTGGTGGGTATGCATATGGGTCGAATGGGTACGCACCTTCACATTGAATGTGTACACAACTTCCACATTGAATGTGTACACAACTTCCACATTGAATGTGGGCGCACCTTGTCCGAAGACCCTGATGCGTATGCACCTTGTACGTTAGATGGTGCTGGATCATCATTATTATTGCCAGGCATCATGGCATGCATATCACTCGGTAATTCTAGACATGTCTGTTTGGTATGTTCAATGTTCTTACAATGGCCACACGCCTCGTGCTTTACTGGAGCTAGCACCTTGGCTGCCCTTCGCCTTCACGATTATCAGGTCTTGAACATGACCTCTTTTAATCTCTACACCATCCTCATGCTTCACATCATGTTCGTTGGCGACCTTCTCATTCCACAAGGTCTCATATTTTGCACAAAGCATCCCAACCTCCACTTTGGCTCGAGTCGACATTCATTTGACTTTGACGCAAAGTGAGCAAGTCTTTTGGCAGCTAGTTGGATCGAACTGTACCGAAGCAACATTGTCTTATCTATATCCAGATGAGAATGACTTGACCCAGTTTGTAGCATATTACTCTTCACAGTAATTCGCCATCGCTAGTATGCACATACTCGGTATCTGTTTCATATGTTCTGCTTTTATAATAGTAAACATATGTCGAAACGGTATCCCCATTGATTCAAACTTGCCACAACTGAACTTGACCGTATCAAGTTTTTGGTCTCGTGTTACTAAGTATGATTCATTCCGCACCCCAAACTCGACCAACAAATAATTTCGACCTCCTCATCATGTGTCAGAGTACAAACTATAAATGATGTTTCACCCATGATCTCCTTACGCACACATTTAAAAAGTTTTGTGTGAACACATTTGTCGCGTGTTGCTCTAACGCACGCAAGTGAGTCTGAAGCACAGATGTTTCATTTGTCATCTTGAAATCGTCCAACCTCTCCTCGTGTCGAATGTGTGCCAACACTCGATTGAATTGTAGCACGGATTTAAATAGTTTAGATCGGCATTTAACGAATCGGTAGATATACGCGTTCATACCTTCATATCATTGCATCATTCTCATGAGTGTAAAAACATTTCCGTGTTGGAAGGCTTCTGCCCAACGTTCACGCTTCACATACATCCATTGTACCCATTTGTTTGCCTGAGGTTGAACGACTCTATCAAATGATCTCATTCCTCTTCGAACTCCCATTCACTAACAACGTCAAACAGACTCTCTTGAGTGCCTGTAGAAATTCTGGGTTATGCATGTTTGATTAGGCATTTCGTTCTAGATGCCATACACAAAGTCGATGATTGTAATTCGGGAGGATCATCTTGATTGCTTTACGCATTGCCTTATTGCCATCTGTAATGAACGATTGAGGCATTTTGTTTTTCATGGCATCTAAGAAAGTCCTCAACACCCATTGATAGGTTTCCACAGCCTCATCAACTAATAATGCGCAACCAAATGTCATGGTCTTATAGTGATTGTTCACGCCAAGGAAAATCACGAGCGGTTTCTTGTATGCATTCGTCCTATAAGTCGTATCAAATGCCAATGCATCACCAAAATAGTGATAGTTAACTTGGTACGTCGAGTCTGCCTAGAACAGATTCTCTAAATGATTATTCGTGTCAATGTTATATTTTCACTACATATCTGGATCCATCTCTAATTTTGCAGTAAAAAAAAGTAATAACTGCTTCTGAATCAGTTTCGATTATCTGCACTTTTCGCTGCTTATCCATCTTATTATAGAGATCCGTCTGTAAGAACCTCACATTTTCGTAACCACCTGCTTGGTCAACCATGTAATCAAACACTTGGCTTAGCCTTACACCAACATTGTACAATTCTGTTGCCTGAGCCATGTCCGCTTCATTCACTGCTCTATTGGATCGAAAAAAGGGCATGTCCTGTGATGTGGTGGTGGGATGGTTGTGCTTAGCTTCAAAATCTTTAACGGCCCATTTTTTCGTCTTCTTATCCAAGTTCACCCTAAAACAAGCACGACAATCCACTCTTGTCAAGCATCTTGGTTCTCGCTTGGTGTCTTCTCTGCCCATATATTTTTTTCTCCCAAATTCCTTCTTTTAAGCAAACCCATCTCCATAGCACAGTTTCTCCATCTCTATTCTTGCGTTTATCATCTTTATGTACACTAAACCCAACATCGGATGCGTATGTATAGTAGAAATGTTCGGCCTCTTGTAAAATATCAAAATTTTCACCAATAACATCCTCATTATGCAAGTTTGCTAATGTGGATGAACCCGGTCGCGTACTCGTCCCACCTGGTTTTATGGATACTTCATGATGATCATCTTTGAATATGCTTAATCTTAAAAAAAATTATAGAAAACTAAACATCAGGATGTTCGGTCTTTGAATATGATTAATCTTAAAAAAACTAAAGAAAACTAGGCGATTAAGGAAAAAAAACATTACCGTTTCGGTGTAGTCGATCACTTAGTTGGAGAGAAAAATTGGATAATCCAAACAAAGAAAATGAAGGAGCAAGTAAGTGCATTTGAAGTTTAGAGCAATTAAAAATTAGTGAGAATGTGTTTAGTTGAGTGAATATGTGATTTTTAAAGATGGTTTATAAAGAGTAATTATCCTTATTAATTGTACAACCACCAAACACCACCAATCAATAATATGGTCAAACTAGGCGATTAGGACCCAAACGCTACTTTGGTGGTCCTAATCGCCTATTGGTCAGGCGAATCACCTATGATAACATGTATTTGGGGCCAGGTGATAGTGTTTGGGCCCCAAACATCATATATAATAGATGTTTGAGGTCTACCGATGGCAATTGGGTCCCAAACGCCTGTTATAATGGTGTTTGGGCCCAAAACATCTGTTACAATGACATTTAGGGCCCAAACGCTATCCGCAGGCCCCAATAGCATTTGGTCCTCAAACGGCTTTGTGTCAAGCGTTTGATTCTAATACTCCATATCATGCATAAAAAAACCTGGTTGAAAAAATTATTTATAGTTTGGAACCAATAAAATGTTTGGATAGATTGACAGTTTGTAAGTGTGAGACAAGCCATAACATAAGGGGAGAATCTAGTTTTCGTAGAATCCAATTGGATACATTAACAGTTTATAAATGTTATCCTTAGAATCCGGTTTTGAATTTTAACTAACGATTTGACAGAACCTCCCCATAAATATTAGTTCACCCACAATATTAATTGCATATTTATATCCATAATATGTCAAATGTATGTCATGCAATGTCATGCAACTTTGAAAAATTTATAATCCAAAAGTAAACTTAGAAATCCAATCCAAACAAACTTAGAATCTAAAAAAAAAAACTTAAAATCCAAAACATAGAATCCAACATATTTATATCCACAAAAAGTTGGTATCAACTTCGACAAAACATCACGGTACAACCTTTCTCTTTTTTGACAAAGCATCATGTGAATGCTTTGTACGTCTTTTATGTTCTCGTTCTATTTCAGTATCCTCATTGGTGTTGTCATCATGATCGTCTTCATCATCATTAATTGAATCTTCACCATGGTCATCATCTTCATTAACTTCATCATCATCAATATCATGCCTACTTGCTTGAGTTTCATACATGTGCACGTGTCTTTGCAACTTTGCCTACAAGTGTACATATTCAGTATATTTTGATTTCAAACTAAAAATAAATAGGGAAAGATCGTAAGTTTACAGTTTTCTTATCCTTGTTTTTCAGTGATGCCTTAGCCTTCATCATCACCTCACGTGCTCTCAACATTTTCTCGAATAACAGTTTGTTGAGACTGCTAGCATTATCTAAATTCCTCGTTAATATGATATTGAATGACTAAATAATACATATTAACATCATAAATCATATAATCGACTTCAGTTGATGGAAGACCCCAGATTGGAACATCATTTGGAATGTCAACCAACTCACTACCACCATATGGAAGTGGTAACTGAATCTGCCACGATGGTAGTGGGATGTCAGCTACTCTTATATCATCAACAGTCGCTCTAGCTGACCCTAATGCTCTTGGTATCGTTGTGGCTATTACGGTTGTTGCAGCTGATGCCTATACATAGTAGATTATAAAATTACATTGTATAACAAGATGAGTAATCTCCTATATTTAAAAACCACTTAGAGATGTTTAGCACCTGCGAATATGAAGATGCCCCATCATAGTTGTAAGACAACCATTTTTTCTGGAATTCATCATATGTATCTTAGCTATCGCCATCCACATCCTGGACAAAGTGTGTCGCTCTAAAACCTTCAAGACCACCAGACATATCCTCTCTGGTGAATGGTTGATCACATAACATTGAATTTAGGGGTCTGTAAGGGATGTATGACGCCTTGGTTCCTATACTTTAGTGTGAGATGTGCTCATCCAAGTACCATGTTCTTCCAGCAGGTCCTTACAGTAAGATTCTCATGGTGGTATGAGGTATATTATCGATGTAATAGTCATGCAAGTATGTATGTTCTCCCCAATGGTACCAATTGATCTGCAAGTTAAAAAATAAATAGTTTGTCAGTAAAATAGTATTCATACTCGGGGTGGGGGGAATTGATATAATAAAACGCATATCTCATTGGGCCTCACATATCAAAGTTTAACACGAAATTCTTTGAGACAGTGACCAACATCCCTTGTTCCCGAATCAATGTCTATCCAACGTGCTTCTCTCGAGAACGTTCTGCTCTCGAGGACGTGTATGGACCACCCAATGGTCTGCTTAGTACCAAACACAGAAAGTACTCACAAGCCCATACCTCTCATGCTCTCCAAAAACCCCATGTCCCTACACTTTGGCCTCGGCATATAGAGTCTATATTGCAACATAATACGGACAACACCGAACCACCCCAATTATACTCCCGTATCTCATCTATTTTCTGTAGGCTCGGGAGGAAGTACAAATAAACTTTATTGCTCTTGTCATAAAAAATTGTATTACCCAAGAGCACCAGCAGAAAGACTCTGGTCAAAATTTCCTCCTGCATAGGAGTAGTAAACTCATACCTAGAATAATTATCAAATATCCATTGATAACTAACCTTTTTTTCTCCAACCTCTGACAACGATTTTCCAACTAGCTTTTGCAAAATCTTCTTGTTCTTGTAGAGTTTCAAATCATAGTTTAGTTCACGACCGTCAACTTTCAGGCTAGTTATCACAGCAAAGTCCAATGGGGTCATTGTCATTTCACTCACTTCATCTATATGAAAGGTGTGGGTTGTATCCCACCATTTCTCGCCCAGCCTTTTCAATAAATCGCGATCCATCTGACCCTTTTTCAATATACTTATAAAATACCTAAACCCGGAGGCATCGACCTTCCTTTTCACATTTTCAGGAAGGCTACTGTACCATCGACTACTATGTAGTGTTCCCAAAAAACTGAATACCAAGATCATAGAACTCAGCCTGAGAAACCAAAATTTAAGTATGACTCAATGATAAAGGTGTATGAAGAAAAATCTAACTATAATCCCTATTGTGACATTTCGTCGAACACTTTACGAGCAATAAACATACAATATAATTTTTCATCCAAAACATATATCGCTGCCAATAACCATACATTTCTATAAGCATCATATAAAAAACACCCAGTTTTCAAAATGATTCAAGTATCTATTAGGTGTTTTAACAATATAACACATAACAACCAAATTTTTTGTTAAAGAAACTTACATTTTATCCTTGGATGGGATATAGCATTTTATTGAACATGTTACGGGCATTCATATAAATATAGTATAAACCTCAATATGGAGTTTTATCAAACGCCTTACGGACATTGAAAAAAATACGTCATATAATTCATTATGTATTTCGTTGAACACTTTACAGACACTCATGAAAATATTATAATTTTCCATCCAAGACATATATTTCTACCAAAAACCATACATTTCTATAATCATCACATAAAAAACACCCAATTTTCAAAACAAATCAAGTATATATTAGGTGTTTAACAATATAACACATAAAATTCAAAATATTCAAAGAAAAACTTACATCTTGTTTTCTTGGGTGAGATATATGCTCCATTGGAGCGATATGAAGAATATAGCCACTAAGATTTTGATTCTTTGGACGAAATCTTTTTACCCCATAACTGGTGGCATCGTACGGCCCTTTCGAGATGTTCGAGCTTGAACTTGGTTGCGTCGTTGGACTCAATGTTTCCTTTGTAACTTTATATTTTCCTCTAGCCATTATTGGTGAGAAGTACAATATTAGAAGGATATGGGGTTTGGGGTCGCGGGTTGGAGGGATTTGGCTCGGATTTGGCGTGAGTTTTGCTCGTGTGTTGCAAGAGATGTGTTCAATGTGAGAATGCGAGTTTGACTCGTGTGTTGCAACGGATTTGGTTAGTTCTTGATGGATTCTGGGCTATGAAGAAAGAGATGAAGATGAAGAAGAAGAAGGAGAATAGGGTTTGAGTGAAGAGAAATGAAGTATTGAGAGAGAGGGGGAAGGGTGGGTATCGATTTTTTAAGAATAAGGGGGAATGTGTTATTTAATGTTGGGGTTAATTTTAATAAGAAATAAGGTTAGATTTTAAAATTAATTTATAGGGATCAATTAATTAAAACATAAAAGGTTATTTTTCAAAAATTATGAAATATAAAACAAAAAGGTTAAATTTCAAACTTTTTAGCTGATATGCTCGATTTAACAGTAGAATCCTACCTTAAGTATTATACATGTTTGTCAAACTAATAAATAGGATTTACCGACCATCATAACATTACGACATATAATTATATTTTGTGAAAAAACGTCTCGTTCGATACTTGTCACAAAAGCACAACAACATTATGAATGACAAACTTTTATCGAGTTTATGATCAATTGTTTCGGGAATCCTTAATTAATCTAATATAATTTCACATAGTAAGTGAGTATCATGAATGTTTACACTGAAATAACGAATTTTTTCTATTTTTATCAATGATTTTCCTGGTGTATCGTAAATAATTATAAAAATATCGATTTAAAGGAAAAATGTGAAGAATGGCGATTAAAGCCATATAAACAACGATTAGGAGCAAACAAATGGCGATTGGGAGGGAAACTGGCAATCTCCTATTTCAACATGGCGTTTGGAAACTGAAACATGTGATTGGAGGCAATGAACTGGCGATTGGCTTCGACAATGGCGATTGGCACCTTCAGGATGACGTTTAGGGGCTAAAAATAGGCGATTCACCTATTAGGTATGGCGATTAGGTTTTAGGGGTTCACCAAATACATAGTAGTGTACAACAAATTCTTTAGGGTTCACCAAAATTTGAAATTCTTTTTTTTATGAACCCCAGCGCGTAATTGGTGAAATTCAATATGTATTTGGTGAACCCCTCCAAGAATTATTATTTTGTACGTATTTAGTAAACTCCATTACGTAATTAGTGAACCCCACTACGTAATTCGTGAACCTCACTACATAATTGGTGAACCCCTCAAAGAATTATTCTTTTGTACGTAATTAATAAACCTCACTACGTAATTGATGAACCCCACTACATAATTATTGAACATCTCCAAGAATTATTCTTTTATACGTATTTGGTGAACGTCACTACATAATTGGTGAATCCCACTACGTAATTGGTGAACCCCTCCAAGAATTATTCTTTTGTACATAATTGGTGAACCTCACTACGTAATTTGTGAACCTCACTATGTAATTGATGAATCTTACTACGTAATTGATGAATCCCACTACGTAATTATTGAACTCCTCCAAAAATGATTTTTTTGTACGTATTTGGTGAACCTCACTACGTAATTGGTGCTCCAAGAATTATTCTTTTGTATGTAATTGGTGAACCCCACTACGTAATTGATGAACCCTTCCAAGAATTATTCTTTTGTACGTATTTGGTGAACTTCACTATAATTGGTGAACCCCTCTAAGAATTATTCTTTTGTACGTAATTGGTGAACCCCACTATGTAATTGGCGAACCCCACTACTTAATTGATGAATCACTCTAAGAATTATTCTTTTGTACGTATTTGATGAACCTCACTACGTAATTGGTGAAGCCCACTACGTAATTGATTAATCCAACTACGTAATTATTGAACCCCTCCAAGAATTATTCTTTTGTACGTATTTGGTAAACCCCACTACTTACTTGGTGAACCCCACTACTTACTTGGTGAACCCCACTACGTAATTGGTGAACCCTCCAAAAATTATTCTTTTGTACGTAATTGGTGAATCCAACTACGTAATTGGTGAACCCCTCCAAGAATTATTCTTGTACGTATTTAGTAAACTCCATTACATAATTGGTGAACCCCGCTACGTAATTGATGAACCCAACTACGTAATTGTTGAACCCCTCCAAGAATTATTCTTTTGTACGTATTTGGTGAACCCTTCTACATAATTGGTGAACCCCTCCAAGAATTATTCTTTTGTACGTAATTAGTGAACCCCACTACGTAATTAGTGAATCTCCAAAAGTTATTCTTTTGTACGTATTTGGTGAACCCAACTACCTAATTGGTGAACTCCTCTGAGAATTATTCTTTTGTACGTATTTGGTGAATCACACTACATAATTGGTGAACCCTACTACGTAATTGGTAAATCTCACTACGCATTTGATGAACCCAAAAAAAACTAAGAAAAAAACCTGTTACTTACTGAATTTTGTGTGACCCAAATTACTCCAAATATAATGTAAGGGTCACAATAACCCAGCATCCATGCCTTAAACAAATTCACGGCATGATGAAGTTTTTCTTAATTTTTAGAGAAAGCTGTTTTGAGAAAAAAAAAGTTCAATGAACTTTTGACATAAAATTGATGACTGAAAACTTGCACTCCATCCAATTCTGACTTCTCAGACTTCCAATAACAAGGCAGCTCTTTCGAGAAAATCAACTTCTTGTAGAAAATATTTTGAAGTTTATCCTATATTTTGATATTTGGATCTCTCATTTTTATCTCAATTGAGTCATTGAGCTCAATTCAACCCGTTTAAGTTGACGTAAACACCAGCTCAATTCAACCCGATTAGGGCCAATTTGATATTTTTGTAGCTTATGAAAAACTCACTGTTAGTTGTGCTGTGTGAAAAATCAAATTAATTATAAGCAGTTAGTTGTTTGGTAAATGTGCTGCTTAAAAGCACTATACATTATAAATTAAAAAATTAGGTGTTTGGTCAATTTAAAATTTACAGCTGTTGGTATAATATGGTTTACCAAAATAGACATAGTTAAAAAAGTTTCTTTAATAATTTTCAATAACTCTATAAAAGGAATTTTAATTTCTGTATTAAAAAACAAAGAGTAATATATTGACATAATAATAAATAATTGATATTACAAACTATATCACTAAGTTTCAATGTTTGATTAAAAAAACTCTTAACAAATCGTACAAACATTATTACTTTTATTTTTCATTATTGATCTTTATTTAATTGAGATCACTGTCCTCTCGCTAAACTTGCAGCAATTTTATCTTTTAAAAATTCTATTTCTTGTTTTCCAAGAGTGATGGTATCACGATTTTTTCTTTGACTATCGAAGTCAATCTCCATTTCATCATTAAAAATATCATTTTGATGACTCCAACTCTTGTCAAAGTGTTTGTCACGCGGGCATCTCTCTTTATGTAATGTCATAATTGCAATAACTATTTTAACTTGCTTCACAAATGGGTAGCTTGGCATATCTCTTAAAATTTTCCATTTTTTCTTCCATACTCCAAAAGTTCGCTCGATGACACTTCTAAGAGATGAATGTGCATGATTAAACACCTCTCTTCAGCCTATTGGTTGACTACATCGATGAAAATCTAGTAAATGATATCTTTCACCTTTATAAGGGCTTCAATACCCATCCATTAGTGGGTATCCTAAATCAACTAGATAGTATTTATCTATGAATATAAAAATATTAATTTATTAGAAAATTGACTCATCAAACAATATGGTACTTAAAAAATTTTAAAAGAATTACCTTTAGGTGTTTAGGAAAATTCAAAGTAGGATTGTGTAAAGCTGACACTAATACTCTTGTGTCGTGAGTACTACCTTCCCAGCTTGCATGTGCAAATATAAATTTCATATCAAAATTGCAAGCAACCATTACATTTTACATTGGTATCACTTTCCTTCCAATAAACGGTATTTGATCTTCAGAGGTAAAGTGACAAGAACATGTACACCATCAATCACACCAATACAATCCTATAAATTACATAACTCTTAGATATTTTTTAAGTTTTAGAAATATATTACTGATTCAATGAACTATGATCAATTAAATTTCATAAATTGGTTACCTTAAAGTGAGGCATGTATCTGGAATTTCTTAAAATTTCTTCAGAAGTGTCTTTAAAATCAGGATCTAATAGCTTTATTAAGTCTACAACCATGAAGCATAAAATATCTAGCAATTGACTAAAATATCTATTCACAGTTTGGCTAGAATGTTGAAATCTTTCTTATGCTAACCTATTTCCTACAGCATGTCCTAGAATGTGTATAAACATTCCTAACATATCATAGGATGAGACCCTCCTTGAACCTTTAAGCCCGTAATTAGTTTCTAACGCAGTACATAGTCTCATAAATACATCATTCTCCATTCTAAATATTTTATAACAACGATTTTCATTACCTTGAAATATCTCATTCAACCAAGTATTTCCTGTATGAGTTGAATTCATAAAAAGACTTTTATGAACATAAGTCAAGTAATAGTGCATAATAGCACTAATAGATACACATACAAGTTTATCAAACTCCTCATCATCATCTTCTTATATATCTATAATTTAAAATAAACCCACAATTATCTATAATGAAATATAAATTTCACAATAATCACAATGATCTTTTGAAATTGTAATGATAGAGGATGAAATATATGACATAAACAAATCACAACGTCATCATAATTAAAATAACACCATGTTTTGAATAATGTTTAGATTCTAAGAAGATATACCTAGTTTCTTTTCATGATTAAGCCATATAAGCATAATTTCAGACTTCGTCATTGTAGAGAACATCTCTCTCTTTTCTTTTATCAAGAAAAGACGAGTAGCAAAAAACCATAAATCACCCCCAATCTCAATTTCGGGTAAATACTCAACAACTTGCATTATTTCTCAAATACTACATTCATGGATATCTTTTTGCCTCATCGAGGTTGTGTGTATGGGTTGATCAATTTGTTGTAAAAGTTTTGTTGCACCTCCACTTTTCCTTGTCCATCATTTCTTCTTTCTCTTCCCTTTTGAGTTTGTGTCTCAATTCGACTGTATGCTATTTTTGAGTTTTTATCACTAGTTCCCTTGGTAGATTCTATCTCAACGAACTCATTTGAATCACTATTTTCTTGAAGTATATTAACTTCATCAATAGATGCATTCAACCCCTCAACTGGATGAAGGTGTCCAAACATTCTCACCTGTAGCAATAACATTTATGAACATTATATCTAACTTTTCTTTTAGCTTTGGGTCTATACCTTCCTTGCAAAATTTTGATGCATTTGGATATACCTACATAATGTGATTTTGAATTTGGGTGAAAAGATAATAAACTAAAATTGAGACACTGTAAACTATTAGACGTGTATGCACCTGTAGTTTATCATGCCACCATTTTGCAGTTGCATCTATTGTATTTTTTTAGCATTCCATCCTAGACCAGTGTCCTTTTCTAATTAGTTGCTTCCATAAACTTCAATCACTTTTAAGTGCATCCCACTTATTTTTTAGTTGTAGTTTACCGTACTCTCTTCCCGTAGCCTTGTTAAAATTTGTAATCAAATTCTCCCATCCAACTCTAGTAAAGTGAGATCCTGGGCGACATCTTGCTTCCACTTCTATGATAAGGTCACAAAATATACGTAGAGTATGTCTATCCCATATAACTTTACTCCGTACTCCACTACTTCCAGCCTTGGGATAATTGGTAGTTTCATTATTTTTCTCCATTGCTTTAATTTATTATAGATATTAGAAGAATGATACCCCAAAAGAAAAAATAGGTGAAGAGTGAGACAAAATAGTGAAACAAAACATACTAGCTCTTCATATATTGAGCATATAACACTTCAACCACACAACACGCTGAAAACCACAAGCAACTTATCTTTCAATCAATAGAACCGAGAATAACCTTTTCTGAAAAGAAAGAAAGAAAGAGAGAGAGAATGTGTCCATCTAGGTATTACTTTTGGGGAGCGGGTGATCAAATTGAAATTCAGGGTATTACTTTTGATTGATTTCTTAAAATTATTGGCTTTTGATAAACATTTCCTCTAAATCTTGATATTCATGTTAATTGTCAGCCATGTTTCCTGATTGAAAAAGCTATGTTCCTTAGGCGTTGAATAAGATTACATTTTCTTCTAGCCTAAAAAAATATAATCGAGAAGAAAATTGGACAAAAAGTATTTCTAACATATAATCAATCCAAATAAAAAGAACACCTTAAAAATAGTTCTTTCCTTTCTACAACTACAACATATTTTGACATATGTTTTTTGCTTGTTTTTGTTGCTCTGTTGGTACTTGATAGTCCATTATTTCCCCATAGCAAAGCTTATACCAACAGATTAGGAGAAAAGAAGTCCTTAGAACTAATTCAAAAGAATCCCAAATGAGCAAAATCCTTGAAACCACCATTCTTTCTTGCTATAATAAGATTCCCAAATGAAAATTTGAGAAAGAATCTAAAAGATTTCATAACTAATTCAAAAGATTTCAAGAAAATTTCTAAAAGATTTCAGAACGAACATTTAAGAACACAAAATTTCAAAGCAATTTTAGAATGTTCTCATACCTGACAGACATCAAATTGTGAGTTTTAAGTTGTCATTATGAAATGAATGTGATTACGTTGCCTCTTTGTTTCTTCACGGTGCTTTTTGAAATTGATTGCGTGGACTCTTTGTTTCTTCACCGTGCTTCGTGATCAGGCTTCGTGAAATTGATTGGGTTGAAGGATGAAGATGAGTGCTTGGAGAGAATAAGGGTAAAGCTCTCAGTACAATATGGGAAAGTTGAAGAGAACTGAGAGAAAGCTCTTAAAAAATAAGACCGGGATGAAAGAAAATCATAGAAGTGGATGACAACTCTTAAAAAATAAGGGTAAAGTTGGTGTTAAGAGAATGCATTAAAGAGAATATAGAAAATTTGAAAGGATACTTTAAAATGTACGACAGATTTTTAAGGAAGTAGTTATCAAAAACTAGTCTCATCTTACTTTTGAAAACTGTTGCAAAATATCAATGATTATGAAATAATTTTAAAAAAATCAGGTTTACCAAACACTTAAACCTACTTAAATTATGAAAAAATCATTTTTTGATGTCTCAAAATCAATACCAAACGGGGTCTAAGTTGATGTAAACACCGAGAAAAAAAACAAAACTCTATTCTTTTGTCTTTTAGATGCATTTGATTTATCCATATGCAACATTATCTCTTTTGAAACGTACGAACCAGATGTAACATAATCTCTTAATCCCAACTTTTGGGTTCACAGCTTTGACCTACTCTCCATTGCTTTGGTCAGTAAGCTCACAGCTTAAAAAGGGTAATTTATAAGTATGTGGGAAGTTAGATTTATAACCGTGCATCCATATTCTGTAATATTTTATCTAAAATAAACTGCGAGTCATTGAAAACAGAAAGTATAACTAGAAAAGGGGGAAAATCACAGAGACAATAGATTATTAAGGCCATGTTTCATGTCTCATACAGGAGTTGGTTCTTCTTTTCCCTGTTGATTGCCTCTTTCCTCATCACTTTCTTGGCTCCCTTTATATCCTTTCTCCAAAATCTTATGCTCTGAGGGTAAATTCTTCTTGGCTTTCCTACTACCCTCAACTTTCCACAGGTCCCAGACTCGGGTTTTCGGTGGAGCAGCTGCATCTGCAATTGGAGCAACCAATCCTGGCTTTCCGTCATCGATTACTCCGTCAATTAAACCGTATTCCTTGGCTTCCCATGGATTCATGAAATTATCACGATCCGTGTCTAATTCAACCTGCAATATGTTTTTTTAAGAGTAAGTTCATAACTAAACTAGGAAATATATGATGTTTGATAAGAATAGAATAGAATATAACCTGCTCTAGAGGCTTCCCTGTGATTCTTGACAATATTTTGTTTAGCTTAATCTTGTGATACGACATTTCTCGTATCCTTATACCCATCTCCGTTGCCTGGAAAGAAAGTAAATAAATCCCATGGCTAGAGAGTCAAATCATCTCAGTTTTTGGAATCGTTAATATAATTCATGTCCAAACTGTATTTAAAAAAGAAGAATAAGAAAATCATGTAATCTAGAGAATGCACAGGAGTTTAGGGACTGCCCTTTCATCGTTAAAAACACCAAGTTAAGCAGAGAACGGCGGCTTACTTTGCCTCCAGAAGTGCCAAGCGGTTGATGGATCATTACTCTTGAATTAGGCATGCAGTACCTTTTTCCTTTAGAACCAGAAGCAAGAAGAAATGCACCCATAGATGCAGCAAGTCCTAGGCAAATTGTCGAAATGTCCGCCTTACACAACTTCATGGCATCATATATTCCCATTCCTACATCAACCATAGGCACAAAAGTATGAAGAACGAAACTAGGAGACACTCTTCGAAGCTCAGTCTCCAGTCATCAGCAAAGAAAATGGCAACATAGTCATTACCAAAATAAGTTCCTCTAGATGCAAGACATTCGATTGAAATGAATCAAATATTTAAAATAAGTATCAAGTTTTTTACCTAATACACTTTCCTACTCGGGCTTACAAATGGCTAAACCACTATGCAACCCAAGATCTAACTATGCCAAATTCATGAAAAAGTATATCGAGAAACCCAGAACTTGAACATGCAGTAGAAACTAGAAAGTTTAAAGTAAGTGAAGAAAGGACCGATAGGTAAGGATACCATCCCACACCTAAAAATTTAGCTTTCGTTAGTCAAAACGGCAATCCAAGTAAATCTCTCAACCCCAATAGAAGTCAATTTTTTACCAAGACTGACATCGAAATCGATAAGCTTCTCAATCCATAGTATAAAAAAAGGCAGAGCCACACAAAACTGTCAAACCATGGAAAGTTATGGACAAAATCCTCCAACCATGTTAGAAATATCATCCAAACTAGAAATCACCACCAAAGTCACCCTTTTCTTCTTATTGTGTTATTAATAAACTTCTCAAGTACTCCAATCAAAGAATAAACTTCTGAAGCACCGATTTGGCCACCTTTCATTGAGCTGAATGGTATCATTCTTTTTTCTGTCCGTAAAGGTAACTATATATATTTCACAAATATATATAAAGGGTTTAAGTAGTTATAAACCACTACTTGAACCCTTCAAGTAGTAACACGGTCGTCTCTGGTTCTTTAATGAGAATAAATATAATTATTATTCATAAAAAAAATAACTATTACAAAATTAAATAAACTTTATAGGTGAAAGTTTTTTGTCTTAAACATATATGTTTGAAATTCAGATAATGGTGGTGGTACACGATAGTGA
>QANY01000437.1:0-216068 GCA_003255025.1 Datisca glomerata
TGGAATCTCAAATGGAGTATTAGATTTAGATCATCTTACAAAAAACAGCAGATTTTGATGATAATGATGATTGATTTGTTTTTGTTTGTTATAGAAGCACGGCCGGCCTAATGAACACCAATACCGGCTAAAAGATTAAAATAACCTTGCAACTTGAGTGGGGAAATTTGAGGACACAACCAAGATAACAAGGCTGGTCGTTACTCCAAATCTCCAATCATATGTAGTTGGCAAGGGAGTTTTTCTTTGGTAACCGAAAAAAGATTTATCAATGTGAATTGAAGTACTGAATATATGACTCATGAGAATGATTTCTTCTATTTTGTAGCACAATGAAAAACTAGACCAAAAGTAGCCAGTGTCATACCTGGGAGGAAGGTAGAACCCTGACGTTTCTGTGCCCAAGAAAAACTGCATGGAAGAAGATCTCATCAACTCATTGCAAGAGTTCAAATTTTGAATTTTTTTTATAGTTATTATGCTATATTTTATCATTAATTAAACATGAATTGATAAAGTATGAAATGATCTTTCCAGTATGTATATTTGGTCTTTCAATTGGAAACTGTAATGTCTAAATAATTTGGAAGCAGACAAGGCATTACTCCACATTTAGTGTGGTGTTTGACATGCTTTGGGATTGGCGGATAACATATGCCTGTAGTTTATGCGGGCAGTTGACCGCATCTTGCAATTAAGAAGATTGGGCTAATGGATGGTTAACTAGGTAAAAATGTCGATTGGTCAATTATTCTTACTAATATAGATCATAATGTACTATAAGTATTCAAGCAACCGTCTGATAAAGAGATCATTGTGAGCTGTACATGTGATAAATGCTTGGAATCCTTGAAGTAGGCTGGCTTCCATGTTCCTTGGACGTGTTCCTTGAAAGTCAAGAGTTTAACCAATGCCCTTACTATGAATTAACTTAAGTAACACTAGACACATTATGGAATCATAGAACAATTTTATCTTTTACACTACTTTTAAGGTTGGAGGAGAAGGAAATCTCGAAACAAAAGACAGCCTAACTGCGTCATGCTTTTATTTTCTTTAAATGGGTCAAACACTTCCTATAGAATTTTTTTGAATTTTTTTGGTTGTGTGCAAAAGGAGAATACCAGCACTAATGGTCAGGTTCGATAGCATGGCATAGGCAGGACTCTAGCCGGGTGCTTTCAGAATCAAAACATGAGAAAAGACATCCACATGACATTCTAAAAGCACCCTGATAAACAGAAGACGAACTTTACAAAAAGAATTGTCCATCTCCTAGAAAACAAATCCTGGTCGAATTCATTTTCCCCCCAGATTGACCAATAAAGAGCTAAATGAATAACTTGCAAGGCGGCTGTCTTCGCAATAGAAGAACCAGCATACTTCCAACTGGAGATGAAAGTAGACCCAGGTATAACCGATGAAAATTTTTAAACTGCCCAGAAAGATTTCCAAAACATCCGAATAAAAGGAAACAGCATCCATCTAAGGGAAATGTTGGAATTCAATTAAAAAAATCTCATGTGCACTTACAGAGCTCCACCTCCAGCTGGACCAGCTGCTTTGAAAAGAGACACGGCTGTCATAGCAATGCCGTTAGCAGCTCCTCTTTGGTGTTGTTCCTGCATATCACATGGTCAAATAAACTGAGGAAGCAGGTTTCAACCATAGAATTATAAATGATAGAGAGAGAGAGAGAGGAATGTAAACCAGATAAATATTTACCACAGCTTTGTTTTGAAGAATGAACATACCAGTCACAATGCAGATCAACCCTATTAAGCCATCCTTTTGTAAGTAACAAACCGTACCTCGGCCTTTGACCTCCACCTTTGATGCATCTCCAAATGACACATGACCATCTTCAATCTTTTGCATCTCTTTGAATAGGTACTCGTGACCGCACATATGGTTGCTTGCCCCCGAGTCGAGGTACCACAGAGTGTCATTGTTGATGTTGACTCCATTTTGAGCCATCAAGAGAAGGCCTTCATTTTCGTCTTCCAAGACTAGGTTGGTTGTTTCTTCCACCTTTTTATAGGCTCGGCAATCTTTTGCAAAATGCCCCACGTTACCACAATTATAACATTTGTCGGAGTTGCAATCCTTCGCATAGTGACCATACTTGTAACACTTGTAGCACTCGATGTTGGAATAGTTCGACCGACCGCCTCTTCCTCGACCGCGTCCTCTTCCACGCCAATTTGGTTGGCTCGACTGTCCCTTCTCCTTATAGTACCTCTCATGACTGCTGCCTTGACCACCGCGACCATTTTCATGACTTCCACGGCCACGCCCTCGACCTCGGAAATTTTGAGAATAGAATACCTTTTCGTCTTTGATTGACGCCTTGATTTGAAGTGGTTGCTCAAGTGTCTACTCCTTTTTTTTCTTCTTACGTTGTTCATGTGCCTCGAGAGAACCGGCAAGCTCATCGACTGTGAGCGTCGCAAGGTCCTTTGATTCTTCTATTGCGCACACAACATTCTCAAAATTGTCGGTTAATGATCTCAAAATCTTTTCCACAACTCGCGCATCGGTTAACGCTTCGTCATTACGAATGAGTTGGTTCACCACAGCATGTACACGCGTGATGTAGTCGGATACACTTTCTGACTCCTTCATCTTCATGCACTCCAACTCGCCACGAAGAGTTTGGAGACGCACTTGCTTGACTCGGTCGGCTCCTTTGAACACTTTTGCTAAAATGTCCCACACTTCTTTTGAAGTAGTTGCACCGGCAATCTTCTCAAAGCCCGACTCATCAACGGCTCGGAACAACATGTATAACGCTGTTTTATCATTTGCTCGCGCCTCTTTCAACGTCTTGTTTTGAGCCACCGTATATCCCGTGGTATTTGTTGGTTCTTCGAAACCTTCTTCGACCACCTCCCATGCATCTTGAGAGCCGAGAAGAGCTTTCATTTGAATACTCCAGTTCTCGTAGTTCGCCTTCGTTAGTCGTGGTAGCGGCATTTGACCCGTCACATTCGTCATTGGCTCTGATACCAATTTGTAAACTAAAAACTCACTAGTAAACTAAAAACTCACTTGAAATATTTAACTTTTGTATTCCTCTAAGTTGTGTTTTCTAATTAACTCAACAAGGCCTTTATATAGACTATACTCTTGCCAAAAAAAACTGAAAAATAATTAAATCTATCACCCCTTGGCCTTTCATTTACAAAGACTCTTGACCTTTTATGTTTCCACTAACTTCTAAATTGTAACTTCTAATTGAAAAAAAAACCACTAAAACATAACATTTAATGTTTATTCAACAATTTTAGCTCTCACCTGAGACAAATTTTGGTAGTGTTGACCTAAGAAAGTAGAGAAACTCCCTTTGCCTGGGAAAATCGAATCCCTCATTTCCAACCAAACAAAAACTAACATGGAAAATAAGAAAGAAAAAAATGCTGGTAAATGGGATGGGAGGATCAAGTCAGAGGGACCAAGTGAAGACTGATTAATAAATGATGGCTGCTCAACGTGATAGAAATTCACGAATGTCATGCGTAAGTTGACGAATTAGCATTTTCGTCCTTTTTTTGTTTTTCTACATTTTCTCGTTAGATTTGTGTCGTTATGGATTTGAGTCATCAAATTTAATTCTGTGTCCTAATTTTTTTTTCTTTTATGAATTGAAAAGATGTTAATTTATGAATTAATTAACTCTTCCGCATAAAAATCTGACAAGTTAGTTGGTGAGCAGGGGCGTACTGACAATCTTAATGAAGGCGGGCTCGCGGGTACAATTTTTTTTTAACATTGACGGCATATTCAAATTCAAATTATTAAAATTAATAATGACAAGCATCAAATTTTTTATTTATAAAAAAGGATGATAATGATAATTTATGGAGTACTTAGTTCTAATTTTATTTACTACTCTTTAATCTTTCAATGATGCATTGTTATTAAGTTTATCTTTTTTTTGCCTCATAATAGTGTATACTTTGAGGAATTTTTTTTTCTTTTTATTAATAATTTAATTCTTATTTTTAGAAACAAGATCAATATTTATGTTATTTCATTCATTAAAAATATATTAAAAAATTCAAGCAATTAAAAAATCTATAACATATTACATGCATCGCACATATAACTTAATGTATATAAGTGACATCTCATTTTCATAAAGTATGGTTGTGTTGAACACCACAATGATCTACAGTGTATAATAGTGTTACTTTAGGTCAGAGTTGTCTCATGTTCGACAGAATAAAATTGATTTAAAAATCAATGGTTTAAATCGAGTTTTAAATAATATTAAAAAATATTTTTAATATTTTTTCATATTTGTGTCTGGCCAACCTGAATAGTTGAATAAGAATTTAACACTAAATATCAACCTAACATCACCCCTTGCATGCTTTGGTCACCAAACCGAAGGTGTCCAAATCATATTACTTTATTTAGGTTCCATATAAGTTATTATTTCATTGTAATCATTTCACACATTAGATGCTAAGTGAATGTTTGGTCTTCTTTATAGAATCAGGATTCAAATTGAAATGATAATGGAAATAAACAAAATCAGAATTAAGGATCTGAACAGGCATAAAACATGCATCATGCCACATGGACGGAAAAGGTCAACCAAGGGGCAGTGAGGAGATCCCCGCGCAAGAACGGGAAGGAAGAGATTTGAATCACGAGAGAATATCAAGCGGCTGTAATTGATTTGACGACTGAAAGACTAGGGGATGAGACAGTTGAGAAAAATATATGGAATGAAGGCCCCACACCTAACATAAGATTCAACAAGTATGGGTGAGATCTTTATGGGTGTAATAAATCTCCAAAAATATAGGAGAAGGGGGGATCATTCCCCTACCATAGGAGGGGGGATCATTCCCCTACCATAGGGGAGAGGATGAACATTCCTCTCCATTTTTTCTATTTTATTGACAAAATTGTTATTTTATTTACACCTGGTGGCCTATAAAGGCTTGAGTAAAGAACAAAGGAAAGGCATATGATATACAAAATTCAAAACATTACTGAATTCCTGGACTTTCTCTATCTCTTTCTCTCTTTCTCACACTCTTTGATATCTTGATCATCACTAATTAGTAACAAGATTCTATTGGTGTGGGGGGAAATCACTTACATTTGGTGCTTTCATTGAGAGGAGAAAGAAAAACTCGGGAAACCCACCATGAAAATATTAAATATGCCTAGAACCAGATCAAACACGGTTCTAAATGAAGACAACAGGATCAGAAACGAAGATGATCATGTGAATCAACCAACTCCGCAGACAGATGATCATGAACGGAATGCAAGAAATGGAGAGGAGAAACACAGAGGCACTGCACAGCGCATGTCAGACTGTGATGGCAAAGACACTTGCTGATGTCAGTCAAATGACGGATAACGAGGAATAATAAATCCAATCGGAGGGCAGCATGTAAGATGTAAGACAAGAAACCATGAGGACAGTAGGAACGTACATCGAGAGAAGGTAGAAGTCCAATCCCAAAACCATGTGAATGAGACTACATGAGAAGCTCACCCATACTGGGTCATAACAAAAGAGGCAATGAAGGAATTATTGGATCGAAAAATGATGGAAATGAGAAACCTGGGAAGTACGAGAAAGACTGACCTCGAATCCCTCACTCGTACCACGTTAAGCCCTGAGATCCTCACGGCACCCATACTAAGAAATTTAATGGCCCCCAAATTTAAATGTTACGAAGGAAAAACAGACCCCGTAAACCACATCCGGTGATACAGATAAGTAATGGTTATATATCAACACGAGGATAAACTGATGTGCAGAATGTTCCCTACTAGCCTGGACGGGACAACTCTGAAATGGTATCATTCCCTCCATATGCATTCGATTACTAATTTTATCGTTAGGTCTTCTATCTTCCTAGAATAATACTCTACAAATCGAGCAGTCATGGAGGACACAGAGTATCTCTTGACAATTTTCACCAAGAAAGGGGAGTCTGCGGGAATACACCCACAGATTTAAGGACGAAATGACAAAAGTCAGTAGCTGTGATGATCGAGTTGCCTGAATGGCCTTCTAACAGGGTTAGATCTGAACTAAACCTTGTTTAAAGATCTACTAAAATGAAGTTGCTGTCCATGGCAGAAACCATCCAACGGGAGCAGGCCTACATTATTCTGGAGGAAGAGAAAATAAGCTTGCTGAATAGGACAATGAAAAAGACAGAAGGCAAGCGACCCGTGGATTTATAGCAATCACAGGAAGATAGAGAAGACGGCCTGAGATACGAGGCAGGGGGAAGAAACAGAGCTTGTACGCTTGGAGGGAGGAACCCAGAAGATGATAAATGTTGGTACCCGTCTTAGGAAGAATGAAAGAGAAAAGTTAGTGAGATTCTTGAGGAAAACAAGGTCGTGTTCATAACTACGGCACAAGCGATGCCATGCATCCCCGAAGAAATCATCTGTCATTAGTTGAATACGGATCTCGCCGTGAAGCCAGTAAAGCATAGGAAGATGAGTTATTCCTCGCAGCAGAATCAGACAATCACGAAAAAAGTTAAAAAGCTCTTGACAGCTGGTTTCATTCAGGAAGTGGACTACCCAAACTAGTTAGTTAAAGTGGTGATAATACAAAAAAAAAGTGAAAAATGAAGAATATGTGTGGACTTCACTGATTTGATATAAAGCATGCCCCAAAGATGAATACTCGCTTCCAAGGATAGATCAGATGGCTGATGCCACTTCAGGACACGAGTTACTCAGCTTCATAGACGATTACTCCTTATATAATCAGGTGAAAATGTTCCAACCTAATCTAGAAAAAACTTCATTTATTACCGAATAGGGTACCTACTATTGTAAGGTTATGCCGTTTGGACTAAAAAATGCAGGTGTTATCCTATCAAAGACTAGTGAACAAAGTCTTCTATAAATAGATTGGGAAAAGCATGGAAGCCTGTGTAGATGACATGCTAGTCAAAAGCTAGGAGCGGGGAGACCATGTTTGAGATCTCGAAGAAGCCTTTGCACTTCTAAGAGAAAACTCCATGAAGCTGAATCCAGAAAAGTGTATAGTCGAGGTAGTTACCGAAAAATTCCTCGGGCACCTAGTGACGTAGCGGGGAATCAAAGTAAACCCAAACTAAGTAAGGTCAATTATGGAGACAAAATCTTTGTGAAACCGAAAAGAGATACATGGGTTAACATGAAAGTTGGCCTCCCTGAATAGATTCATCTCGAGGTCTACGAACAAATGCAAACCATATTTTGAAAAGCTGAGAAAGAATTCTGCAGATGGGTGGAACGAGGAATGTGAAGAAACTCTCGACCACATAAAGGAATACCTGACAACCCCACCTTTACTCTCTAAGCCAGTATTAGGTGAACAGGTCATGTTGTACGTCACCATTTCAGCTGTCGCTGTCAGTGCCGCACTCATCAATGAGGAGGAAAGAAAATAGAAGCTCGTATACTTCATTAGTAAAAGCCTTGTAGTGGCTCAGATAAGGTATAAACGGATGGACAAGTTAGTACTAGCCATTATAAACGTTACACAAAAACTTAGACTCTATTTTCAGGCACATAGCATCAGAGTGTTGACATATTCACCTGTCCAGAGTCTCCTGCACTCCCAGAACCTCAATCAAAGGACATGCACTAGCAGGCCTCATTGCAGACTTCACTGAATGAGAAGTCGAAATGGGACCTCACGAAGAAATTAAGAACGAGCCTCAGAAATTATTCATTGATGGTGCTTCAAATAAAAAATGAGCAGGAGTAGGAGCAGGGGCGGTGATACAGACCCCCATTTGGAGAAACATTATAGCATTTCGTCTTCTTCGAATTCAACGCGTCAAATAATGAAACGGAGTATGAAGCATTGATAATGGGCGTGACTCTGCTACGTGAATATGAGGTAACAAAGGTAATGATATTTTTATGATTCCACGCAAATCGTGAAACAGGTCACAGGGGAATACACAACAAAAGATGAAAGGATGATAAGCTACCTACAATGGGCAAAGGACCTCCTAAGCACAATGAAAGGCTATCAAATCCAACAGATCCGGAGAACTGAGAATGGACATGCTGATTCACTGGCAAACCCAGGATCATCATTGCAATTTTCATACAAAAAGAAGGTTTCCTGCTGAATTTCTGGAGAGGCCAAGTACCTCACTCCCATGGAACGACGTAACTGACATCAAAGTAAAAGGAGAACCCAGTTGGCAAGGTAACATAATCCATTATCTGAATGAAGGAATACTCCTGGAACATAAGCACCTCACCAGGAAGGTTCAACAGCAGAGCGCCAAGTATAAGTTGATAAATGAACTTTTGTATAAGAAATATGTTGCAGGTTCATACGTGAAATGTCTGCGAGAGAAGGAAGCCAAATATGTGGTAGCTGAAATTCATGAAGGTGTATGTGGAAATCACACTGGGGGCAGATCTTTAGTTCACAAAGTGATAAACGAAGGGTATTACTAGCCGAAGATGCACCAAGACGCTAAGCAGTATGCTAAAAATGTGATAAGTGTTAGCACTTCGCAGCACCAATGGTCAAGATTTCCCCCGGGGAGCTCAAAACCGTAACGAGTTATTGGTCGTTCATGCAGTGGTCCTTAGACATTGTTGGACCACTCCCTACTACACCCGCTCAGAAATGATTTTTATTGTCGCAACAGATTACTTCACCAAATGGATTGAGGTTGAAGCTTTCGCCAAAATTTGTGAGGAAGAGGTGAGAAAGTTTCTGTGGAAAAATATAGTATACCGATATAGAATTCCCTAGGTCCTCGTATTTGACAACAGACTCTAGTTCACTGGGAACGTGGTGAAAACCTTTTGCAAAGACTTGAAAATCATCAACCGATTCTCCACACCCTACTATCCACAGGGAAACAGACAAGCTTAGAGGTCGAACCGAATTATACTTGACAATTTAGAGAAATGACTAGAGTCAGTCAAGGGAAAGTGGGTGGAATAATTATCGACAGTACTGTGAGCATATAGAGTGGAAGCAATGACCCCTATTGAAATTGCAAGCCCCACTATAAGATCTAGACTAAGCGAACAACAAAACAAATGACTCCTCAAAAATAACCTTGATGAGTTGGAAGAACGAAGAGAAGTAGCCTTGATTCCTGATGGCCCATTACAACCAAAAGAGGAAATCTTATTTAAAAAAATGTTCAAAAGCGGAAATTCCAGAAAGGAGACCTAGTTCTAAAAAAGATCTTCCAGACAGAGGGAAAGCTCGGACTAACGTGGAAGGGCCATATACCATCAGCGGGATAGGAGGAAGCGGCTACTACCGTTTGAAAACAGAAGAAGGAATGGATCTACCAAAGCCCTGGAATACGGCTTACCTGAAGAAATACTTTGTTTAAAAATTGTAACATTCATTATAGTGAATACTTTTCCCATGGTTTTTTTCCATAAAGATTTTCCACGTAAAAATTCACGGTGTCAACATTCTCATTTACGCTAAAATACTATAAATAAGGGCATAAAGTCATTAGGAGGGACAGTTCATAAGTCCTACTCTCATAAGAAAATAATGGCATAAAGTTTTTGGGAGGGGCAGTTCATAAGTCCTACTCTTAGAAGGAAATAAAAGAGTAAAGTCATTGGGAGGGGCAATTCATAAGTCCTACTCTTAGAAGGAAATAAGGGAGTAAAGTCATTGGGAGGGGCAATTTATAAGTCCTACTCTTAGAAGGAAATAAGGGCATAAAGTCATTGGGAGGGGCAATTCATAAATCATAATCTTAGAAGAAAATAAGAGCATAAAGTCCTTGAGAGGGATAGTTCATAAGTCCTACTCTCTGAAGAAAATAAGGGCATAAAGTCATTGAGAGAGGCAGTTCATAAGTCATACTTTCAAGATAAAAAAGGGCATAAATGTTGGGGGTTATGCCCTCAAAACATGTGTATTGACATTTTGATATGAAATTTAAAGAGGATTACATTTTTCTTATAATTGCTCTTTTAAATTATCGTTGAATAATTTATATAAATATCTGAAAATTCCATATTCATTAATGAGTCTATGATCTTGTATTAGTACGAGATGATTAAGATCATAGATAATGAATACAATTGTCAGCAATATTAAAGTATGGAATCTTTAATGAATGGTTGCTAATACGGTTCACTAAGCATTATGAATGCGTGTGATCTAGATCCGGATCATTGATGTGGATAAACATATTAGTGAATGTACTTTATATAATAAGATTATATATGACAGGATCGATGTGAATTAATATATTTATTAACGTATCATTTATCATAAAGATTTAATACATATCAATTTAATGATCATATGTAGATTAGTCTGAATTCTGAGTAGTCATGAACTCTTATACAAGTCTACTGGATCTTTTGATTCACTCATTCATGTCTGTTTGTTAATTAAGCTAAGGACTTTTGTTTTGGAGATTCAGTTATGTGGATGGCTGGAGACATGATCTTAAGAGATTTAAAATTTAAGCTTTCCTAGCGGATCATATATCGGTTCCCCTGATTGTTAATTATGGAACTGAATGATTATTAAGCTCAAATTTATAATAAGATTATAAATTAGTCATTCACTAGTGGATTAATGGTACTTAATTATCAAGAGTTAATTAGAAGGGTAAACAGTAATTTTTACCAGTTCTAATTTACGAACCAATAAGTAGAGGACAGAACTATATGAAATGATTATATCATTGGACTACATGAAAATACTCTGTAAATACATTCTATAATCTCTAAGAGTGCAATTCAATATTTATAGTAGAGTAATAATGAAATTAATAAATAAGATTATTTAATTAAAGAGTTTAATTAATAATCTAGTTTATTGGAGCTTAGGATTATAAGTACATGGTTCTCAAGTCACCTATATACCATGTTGTCTAGGTTGTGAATATTTCAGAGCATGAGAAAATGACTAATTTACAAAATGAATTTTTATTATGCGAAAAGTACATAATTATGAGATAGTTTTGTGTGATTAATTAATTAAGAATTAATTAATTGAATTATTTATATATTTGAATATAATTTTAGGAAATTATATATATGAATAATTATTGATTTTCTTAATTATCGATAAGTGAGATAAAATATCTAATTTGTGAAATTATTATTAGATAATAATTTAAATCAATTAAACCTGTTATTTGTGAAATAACAGATAAATTAGTTGATAAGGATAATCATATATATATATATTAATTTTGAATTAACTGATATCTAGTTAATTATCTGATTAAAATAAATATTTAATTCACAGTAATTATCACGTGTCAATCACTGATAGGGTATCAAAAATTGACATGGACTACTGTGGTGTCACGTGCCACTACCGTAGTGAGTGTGCAACACTAGAGTACCACATGGCACTGCAGTTGTGTCGCGAGGCACTGTGCTGGCTCACGACACACTGCAGTGTCATACGGCACTGCATTTGTGCACAATTACAGTGGGTCTCAATGTAATTGGTAATTTTATAATTAAATATTATTTCAGTTTATCCCTAAAAATATGATACGTCATTATCTAGAATATATATATATATATTATTCTAATGGTCTTAGTTGTTGAAAGAAGATGAGAGAATCAGTTGATCAGATTATCAGTTCGTCAATCAAGAGTTGAATTAAGAATACGATTGGTGTCAGAGAGATTTTCTTCTATGATTAAACGTTAATCAAATCTCTAAAAAAATAAATCATCACGTTCTTTTAGAGAATCGTCTCACTAAAGTCTTTCTCAGTAAATCTCTAGATCTCATGTGTTGAGAACATCTCGAGACAAAAAAGTTGCTTGTAATACTCTATGTGTCAACACACGTCCTAGTGCTTGAAAGATCTTGGTATGGATTTCAGAGTCTACTAATCATTGGAATGATTTCGTGAGAAAGGAGAATTGATCGACTTTTGCAAGGACACTTGATATAGTAATTACAAGAGGTATATCATTCTTAACATTTTATGTTGTAGATTTAACTTATAAATATATAACGATCTTGACTGATTGAAAAAGAGTTTTCAATAAAAATTTTTATTTGGTTATCGTGGCGTTGCGCAAGTTTTATTTTATTAAAAAGATTATTTTTCTAAAAGGCCATGCATCGCGACGACCAGCAATAAAGTCATTTGGAGGAGAATTCCGTAGGTCCTACTTCCAAAAAAATATCTTCTAAAGATAGAAACAAGGGGAAAAGAACAAACGGAAATGACAAGATAAAAAGTTGTGGATATGACAAGACAAGATTTGATTTTTATTCAAAAGATTATTTTTCTAAAAGAACATGCTCGCTCTATTGCATCATAAATCAGCCAAGACAAACTCTACTCTTCAAAACTGTAGGTTGGAAAATAACTTTATGGTGGAAATGCAATAAACAAATAAAGGAATCAAGGGTTGTCTACTATCAAGCTGATGGGTAGCTACTAACTAGAAGATCTGGGTAAGGTACGATCAGTAGCTCGACTCAAAGAGGAGAGAGTACGATCAGGCATCTTCTTATTAGATCAGGAGGGCTAGCTGAAGGAAGATGTTACGCAGATGGGTAGGAGGAAGAATAAGCAATAAGAGGTAGCTTCAGGGCTTAAAAGCGCCTTCTTAATATGCATATCCCTGCCCTGTGGTAGAGCTTAAAAGTGAGTTGTGAATTCCTTTACCGGTGAGATAGCAAGTTCACTTTTCACATCCTATCCCTGTGGGAGAGAAAGACCTGGCTTAGCTCATTCACTTAAATTCATGAAAGAAGGGTAGGCGGAATGAGACAGAATTTTTTGTAGTTCAAGTTTCAGGGTAAGAAAAGTAGTGAGACTCGAGGGCAACTATCTGGCTGATGTTCTAGTTCCAGGGTTGTCTATGAGAACTAGCAAGACCACGAGGAATGTTGATGAAGATCTTGATTCGAAGTACTTTAGTGAGATTCACATCTCGGGAATACTCTTCAATTCGACAACTATAGAAGTAAGAAATTTTTTACTAAGTATTTGGAAAAAACCGCTCGCCAGAATATTTCTCAAATTTTTGTCAAAGTGTTTGAGAAAATGACAAAAGAAAAGGCACGAGATCGATTGAAGTACTGAAAAAAGGAAAGCTGATAGAGGAAACAATGATACACAAAAGATCTTCTCATTAAAATTTGGAAATATACAAAGAAAAAAGAGAGGGGTGATATATTGAAAAATAAAAATGAAAAGGAAACTAAGACTCCTTCTCAGGAGTAGTCTTTGCAGGATGGTCAGAAGCAGGTGGTGCTGTAGGATCAAGTCTTGCAGAGTCATCGAGAAGGTCAACAAGAGGCATGCGGGGAGCCTTGTCGTATTTTAAATCACGGTATCCCGCACTATAAGCCATACCCCCAGCCTGATCAACGAGTACTCAGCCTCAAGTTTGATTTCTCGCTCGCCAGCCTTTGCCAAAGCAGCCAATGCAGATGACAAGTTCTCCTCTACCTTGGTCAGCTTCCCTTCGACAACGGATAAGTTATCCTCGCTGATCTCGACAGTCTTTTGTGACTCCAGTAAAGACTCCTCCAAACTTTCCCGCTCGATCGCAGCAGCTTCCAACTCTTCTGTGAGACGGGTGTCGACTCCCCGAAGTTTGACCTCCACCTTCCCTAAGTGATCCCACTCGACAAGGATGGTGCTATAAGACTTGTTGATCTCCTGTATCTTTATCCTAAACCACGCCATCTCGAGCTCAATGGAGCGGATAACCTCTTGGAGCCCGTTGTGATAAGTCACAGCTTGCAAAAAAAACCTACATGTGTTAGTAAACGGGAAAGTATAAAGGAAAACGTAAAGAGATGAAATCAACAAAAGTAACAAGTTACCTGCATCAGGCTGTGACTAAGGCCGACGATCTTGTCAGTGACAAACATCTGGCAGAAGGCAGCCATTCTCGGGCAGACGTTCCTCTCCCCGGCAACAGTCCCCCATTAATTGCTTTGAAGACACTTCAACATCTCGAACTGCTCGTAAGCAAAGTGGAATAACGCATCCTGATCTTCGACTTCTTCCAACTATGCTTCCCATTCTCTTTCGTCTTCATGTTCTTCCTCTTCCTCCTGCTCAAAACAAGAAGAACTGGACACCACGATGATGTAAAAAACAGGAACGAGGATGGCCCGGGGAATCTCTGAAGCGGAAGAAGGAGCAGCGGACTCTGCTACGTGAACATGGACGCAGGCAACGTCAATCTGCCTTCTTGGGTCGAGAAGATCTTTCGAATCTCGTTCTGGGAAGTTATAACCAGTGAAGATCTGTGCGGCTATGTTCTTGGGGATGAAAGACCTTTTTTTTTAAATTTTTATCTGCACAAAAAGAGAAAAGGGTCAGCAAAAAGGAAATGACCAAAGAAGAAAAAAGAAAAGGAAAAGAAAGATCAGAGCTCCAACTACTTATTAAAAGACCCCCAGATCTTGGTTCCAGCCAATCAGGAGGGTCCCGGCTTCCCAGCCTTTATCCCCCCTCAGGAGATCGGTGATTAGACATCCCCATTTCTCGCTAGCACGGGAAATCAAGTAGTAAGACACACCACATTTCTTAACAATATACGCAACACAAATTGTGTCTACCCCTATGTTGAGGTTATGCCTCCTATTTAAAGCTTATACCCCCAAAAGAACTTTGTAGGTGTTAGGAGTATATTGGGAGGGGGCGAGATAGAAAGTGTCAAAAATTCTCGAAAGAGGGGGGATAATGAGAGCTTTAATCCTAAAGCTATATACATAAGGTCCACGGTGATTTGATACGGGGAATGTCAAGGGAAAGACCTAGGTACCCCATCCACAAAACCACAAATGACATACGGGGGAAAGGCACTTTATAAGAGTCCATCAAGTGGTTGAACTCATCCCGCTTCCTAACTAATGGGACAATAACCTTAAACTATGTCTCTTCCATAATTAACAAAGAAGCCCCCGAGACGAAGAAAGAAACATAAAAGGAATAAAAATGGAGGAAAATAAATGACTTACAGGAGACAGGGTATGCATAGAGGTGAAATGAGGATGACAAAGACTTTAAAAATGATTTTATGGACGTGAAAAGGGAATGGAATTCAATTTATGGATTTGAAAGAAAAATGAAACACAATCAATTCTGAAGAAGGAACGGCATGGAAGTGCAGCAGGCGCGTAGGGACAGAACGTTTGAAAGGACAAATGCCGACCATCATTCGAACGGGCAAATGACGAAATGATAGCTGGAAAGAGAATGAGGCGTGTCTTGAAAACTCGCGCCACCTGAGAGCGGGGAGGCGAAGCGACGCATGTAATAACTATGAGCGTTTCTTGAAAATGCACGATTTGCACCGAGAATCGAGTACGGAGAGGAGGAACGACGCGGACCAAAAACAAAGTGACGTTCTTGAGAAACGCTTCAGAAAAGGCAATAACGACATACATTTTTATGATCTAATGTACCTAGTTTCTACGCATTATTGATGTTTACAGGAGTAAAAAGATGAAAAAGGACGAGGCCGCCAATCCCCTGCAAGACGCACGTAGGATGCATTCATTACACTTCAAACGAATTGAAATATGTTGAGTGTAATAGGGATAAATGAATAACATAAAACCTGCATCATGTCACGTGGATGATAAATGTCAATTGGAGGAAAAAAAATCCTTTACAGGATCCATTCCACTGTTTGGTTTAGATAATGAAATGTATGCATGAATATTTATTAGCGAAATCTAATTCCAACAGTTGACTTGACTTTTTTAATGGAACCAAATACAGTTTTTTGACAAAAAAAAATTATCTCTGACTAAAGATATTTGACTAAAATATATTGTTCATTTCATTATTTGAAGTGCTTAAATACAAATTAACGAAACACTCTGGATGTCTTTGCTTTTAATTGGTACTAGTATATATCTGTCTATTTATTATAGTATATCTAAACGAGGCCAAGAGGGATAAATGCCCATATTATCTCATAGAATTCTTTAATTACCTTTCATAAATTATAAGATTAATATTAATTATTTTAAATTAATAGTTAATGAAACTTTTAAATTTCTTCATAATATTATCCAAATTGTTTTTATGATTACTAATTGTTTTCTACGTACGAATAAGTAAATACTACAAAAATCAATCAAACATATAAAGAACCACAAAAACATAATGAGTTAAGACTAGAACCAAATCAGAATAAACAACGTACAATAGTTAGAGTTTAAGATTCCACCATCCGATCATGTCGAAACAACATATACATCTTTGTCTGATCCTGTCTCAACCGAATACAGATACTTCTTGAAAATGGAAGATGGACACTATAAACAGTATCATCGTGAAGGTCAACAGCTTGAAGAACATCTTCTTCCACACAATGCTTGGACATTTTAAAATACACAACTCCTGAGGTATTTGTCACATACTTCTGAGGAGTAAACGCAAAATTTACTTTCCTCCATGACATATCATCACTAACCGTTAAAATGTACCAACTAAAATTTCTAAAATAAGAATCTCCAAAAGGGCAAGGAACTTTAACTTCCCCGGTCTGTGGCATATATGCCATACTAATATTTAGGGAGCTTTAAAATTTGTGAAGTAACAGGATTTGCAACATGGAAAGCATCACGATCATGAGACAACCAGTTAACTAATTCAAGAATCAACAAGATACCACAAGAACTAGCCATTACTCTTCCCAGAAGTGGTCGATTAGATCTTTTCAATGTAAACTTTCTTTGTTTTATCTCGAGATAACAAAGATCAACATCATCTCTACTAAAACTACCAACACAGATTAAACCAGCTTGTGGATGAGAAATCTGTGCCTTAGTGAAACTAAGGGTGGATATTATACGAGCCCATGTCTTGCAAACAAGTCTCACATAGTTGTGCAAATATTCAGCAGGCAGCAAACTGAGAATGTTAAATACCACTTCTTCAGGAATAAATAGTACGTTAATTGCTCATATTCTTCTCTATTTCTTCTTCTTCTTCTTCTCCTTCTTACACCTTTGGGAACAAGCAATAACCTATGCGGTAACAGTACTCACATCCCCTTTCATCTTTCTTCACTCGGACCATAAACCAAGAGTGTTTTACCTGTAAGAATGATTTAAAATAGGGAACAATTTTTGAATAATAATTACAACACATAAAGTAGTGATTTAAGTAATTAATTTTTACAAGTACTAATAACTGTGAATGTGCGAAAGAAATTTCCTTATTTATAAATATTGTAAGTTCATATAAAAGTAGAAACTCAGCTGTGTCTATTTAGTAAAAGAGTTCAACTATATATACAATACAATAATTAAACAACTTAAAAGGAAAAGAAAATATTGAAGCAACACACTATCCGAATAATAATGATCGAAATATCAAATAAACAACTCATAAAGATGTCTTGACAAAGATAATCCAAAGAGAGAATAAACAAAAAAATATAAATAATTTTTAATTGAAGTATTTCATAACAATGAAAGTGTGTCCAAATTAAGAGTCTTTTAGTTTACCAAATTGTTATTTTATTCACCATAATAATGCTAAAAACATACATGGAGACTTTAATTCCAACCTTTTTTCCGTTGAATTTCACGTTTTCTAGCTTTAGTAGAAGAATCTTGAAAGAAAACATTGTATTCATCCTGATCAACTTACAAAGACTTAGTCTAAGCAATAAACTAATAGAAATTATAAATAATTAGTAAATGATAATAGAAACATGGAAATATAATTTATTGGATTTGAAAAAGATCTCACCCTAGAAAAATCAGGAATTGTACTAAATAACAGTTTTCACACACTTAATTATATTTTTGTCAACATTTTTAATTCTTTAGATTTCTCTATTTAATTTTTTTTAATTATAGTATTTTGTTAGTAGACATATTTACTCTCTCATAAGTCAATTAGTTGATTAACTTTTTCTATGTTTAAATTAATTTTATTATATCTTTTTCTTGTTATATCTCAAATCATTTGAGTCATATTTTTTGAAAATTGAGATTCAGTAACCGATATTTGTGAGAGAGTGATTTTTGAGGAGAGAGTTATCTTCGGTTAAAACTATTTGATTTCCATCAAATTTAACTTTTTTTTAATTAACATTTAATTGGTTTGAGTGTTAATGTGTATGAACATGTTTAATATGTATTTTTATCTGTGTGTATATATATTAACATGAATATAATGTATTGATGTATTGGATGTAAGTTTTATTTATGTGTGGATGTCAATTAACATGAGCATAATGTCATTATGTATTAAGTAGACATATTCTATTTTTCAATGTCAATTTCTATTAACAGTACCGAAAAATGTGAAAACGCTTATGAAGAATAAAATCATGAAAAACGTGTATGAAAAATTTTCATTCCATAAATATATAGATTTTTATCAAGTTTATTTAAATTTACATCTCATAATTAAACGTGTCAATTTGTTGATAAAAACTTGACAAAACTCCCCTTCTAGCAAAATGATCAGAAATATATTATTTTATTTTGTGAGAGCACAATAACATTTTATAAAACTTTTAACATTTTTTGCGCATTTTTGTTATATTCAACTACAATTTTAAACTTATTTTATCTTAAGTAACCAAAAATAATTTTTTAAATCATTAGTTTAATTAGTTAAAAAAAATGCATATATATAACTTTATATTGTATATGTGTATGTATTTACAATTTCATAAGCATTATATTAAGAATCGTTCAAATTGTAAGAATGACGAAAAGGTTGAACAAGTACAATTTGAGAATTGAGTTAAAACTTTTACAATATTAATTCTAAATTTTAAGTAAAAACTAGAAAGGTACAAATTTACGTAAAAAGTAGAGAGGTACAAATTTATGTTTTAAATGACAAAAAAAGAAGATAAAATGTCTTAGCAAGTTTTTTAGAAACCTTAAAAATAAAATCCTACCACAGTATAGATCATGTACCGTACATAGGGGTAAAATAAAGTTTGGGTCATTAATGTGGGATTACGAGGAATGATCTAAGGGTTACTTAAATCTATTATACGGTAAAGAGAATATACCTTAGAATAATTCTGGAAAAAAAAAAGTCAAAAAACTTGACAAAACCCTCCCCCTCCCCTCCCCCTCCCTTTCCCTCCCCACTCCATCCCTCTCTCTATCTCTCTCCCGATATCCCTCCCTCGATCTTCCAATCTGACCCATCATATTTTATCCGCCATAACCACCACCACCAATGAAACCTCTAGAACACGATAGAGAAGATAATCACCTCATACCAAAACCACCAGACCACATATTGACACTATGATTTTCGCGGTGTATGTCATGTCGGGATCACGGTGCTATGAAAATGGAGTATAAGTGATGCACGTTATGAAATGGATCGTGCGTGTCACGGCCGTAAACTTTTTACAAGTTCTAACAAAATGATCAAAATTATCTTTTTCATTTCCCGAAAGCCACAATAACACTTAATAAGACTTTTAACATTTTTCTGTATTTTTTATGTATTCAACTATAATTTTAGACTTATTTTATCTTAAATAACCAAAAATAATTATTTAACTCATTAGTTTAGTAAAATGAAATGCATATTATATATATATATACTGTATATGTGTACGTATTTATAATCTTATAAGCATTATATTAAGAATCGATTAATTTGTAAGAATGAGAAAAGTTGGATAAGTATAATTTGAGAATTGAGTTAAAACTTATAAATTATTAATTCTTAGTAAAAAGTAGAGAGGTACATATTTACTTTTTAAATGACAAAAAAGATAGAAAGTCACAACACATTTTTCAAAAATCTTAAGAATAGAATCCCGCTATGATACATATCATGTACCGTATATAGGGGTAAAATAAGCTTTAGATCATTTATTGTGAGGTTACAATGAATGATCTAATAGTTAACTAAATTTATTACACGGTAAAGAGAATGTAACGTAGAGCAACTCTGAAAATAAAAAAAAAACAGTTCCAACTTATAAAATCAATTGGCTTCCACTTAAGATTTTTCCATGAATTCTTTCATCTTCTTCCTCAAGTTTACTCTGCAACACTCCTTAGAGAAAAAATGAAAATCTCAAGCTCTCTTTCTCTTATAAATCAGACTCTTCAACGAAAAACATTGAATCCAAGAACCACCGTACCAAGGGTCAAACTCTTCTTCTGTTCTTCTACCTTTTTTTTCTTATTTTCTATACTAGTTTGTAAAGGTCATCATGGAAATATCATACTCTAACGGTCCATCGTGACCGTTACATCATGATAACAGTCACGACCATTACTCGGACTAGAACTACTATCGCGGGTTGTAATGATATCAAGGACTGCTTTTTAAAAAAACCACAAATGATACAAAGTTAATATTCCTCCAAAATAGACCTTTTCTACACTTTCCTAATCTCTCTCTTATCCCCCATCACAACCCTCCTCTTCTTCCTCTTAGAGTCTTATTACCGAGGAAAGGAAGCCAAATACACCATTGAATCAGTAGCCCACGGATTCTCACCAATTAATTAAAAATATGACTTTTGAGATTACTAGTTCACTTGCAAGCGCAATGCACGTGATATGAAAAATTTTCAAAAGAATATTTTAAATTATGTCATGATATTAGTTGAAGAAATATTTTTAGTATAATAATCTCTAAAACGTTTTTGGTATTATAAACTAAGCAATAAAAATTCTATTGATGTAATATCTCACAAGATGAAAAGACACTAAACATACAATATTTAAAAATATGTGTAATAAGAAATTACATAGAGCATTACCCGTTTGTAGAATTTCTAAAAAATATATTACATTTCATTTAAATATATATAGTTTCTTCAAACTCAATTTTTTTAATTATGTGTTCTAATTAATAAATTTACATTTGAATATTTTTTTTATGTTTTTTTCTGCATCTTGTTTTTATTGTACATGATAATTTAAAATTATTAAAGTTATGATGGACAATTAAGGAGTTCCATGAGGTAATGGGGGTTTTTTGTCCAATAATATTTTTCTCTACTTAACCTTATTCATATCTTTAATCTTTAATATATTAAAAGTAGGATGAGAAGGAGAATTATTTTTAGATCATTTTGTTCACTCTTTATTTACAATTTTAATATTACCCCATGAGTATATTAATGGTGCATCATTATTGTTGATTTTTCTTCTTTTCTTATTTCTTCAAATTATGGATCTCATGAGCAAACTTTTCATTTTTTTATCGTTTCTAATTAAAATTTATTTTTAGACATGAGAACATATTAACGTATTTCTATAAATATTATCACTATGTGTAAACTTATTTTTTGCTTAATATATGCATTTTTATTTTGAGGTTAAATAAAAATATTTTAAAAATTGCAATTAAGTATTATAAATAAATAGTTTTTTTATTCCTTTCTGCTCAATAAAATTTAAATTTGCTCTTATTTTTAATGTTCATTAGATAATAAGTAAATAATAACTAAAAAATATTGGGTTAATTTGAGACTCTCTTTTTTTACTTAGAATTGGTCTTTTTAGATTTTAAATTAATAATTAGGAGAAAACGTCTTTAAAGATGATAATTTAAAAAATAGCTAAAACATTTTCATATAAATAATTATGATACTAAATATAAAATAGTTAGACGTACTATCCAAAAATATTTTCCCGACTTTTACACTTTTATATATATTATGGATAAATGTGTGTTTGAGATGTGAATGAAATCTATAATCTCTAATCTATAATACATAATATATTAAAAGTATAGAGGAGAGGAGAATCATTTTTGGACAATTTTATCTACATATTATTGATGCATTGCCTAAAATAACCTCATAAGTTACATGTGATATTTAAAAATTTATTATTTTAAAGTTATAATAAATTGATCAAGTGAGCATTAATTTCAAAATTCATTCACCTATTTAATGAATTTAAAAAAAAGTAATTAATAAATAATTTTATGATAATTTTAATTTAATAGATTTGAATGAATTGTATCAAGTTATTTAAAACGTTATATAGAGAAAATTCAATTTAGTACTAATTATTTTTAATATAGAAGAAAAGTAAATTATCTCTATAGAATTTAAATTATACAATTTAATTAATAACACACTTTTATAAACTTTATTTATGCTATACTTCATATGTAATATAATCAATATGTTACATAAATATAGTTACACAAAATTTACAAATAAAAAATTAAATTTACAATACAAATGAAAAATGAAAATCAAGTAAAAAATAAAATACGAAATATATGTGATATTCTAAACTTGGTTGAATAATAATATATCAGCAAAAAACATTTTCATGTAACTTCAAAATAAAAATATGGTGCTAAATAAATTTATTTTTAATTTACATAAACATAACATGATTAGAAGTAATAATCATAACTAAAAATATAATAAATTCATTTACACGTCTAGCGCATATGTGTATTGATCACTAGTATAGTATAATAAATCCACTCATTATTGATGTATTACTTAAAATAACATGATAAGTTACATGTGAAATTTAACAATTTATTATTTTTAAAATTATAATAAATGGATCAAGTAGGCATTAATTTTAAAATTCATTAATCTATTTAATGATTTTAGAAAAAATAATTAATAAATAATTTTAATTGATAACTTTAATTGAATCGTAGCAAGTTATTTGAGAAGCTATAGACAAAACTCAACTTTGTACTAAATTAGGGGAAAATTAAATTATCTCTATAAAACTAAAATAATAGAATTTAAAATATAATTCAATTGTAACACACTTTTAGAAACTTTATTTATGCTATATATTTTATGTTAGCATAATTAATATGCTACATAAATATATTTACCCAAAAGTTACAAACAAACAAAATAAAATTTGCTATACAAATGAAAAATTAAATTCAATAGTCAAACATAAAATACAAAATAGATGATTTAATTCTAATGATGTCACTCTTTCTTTTAATTTTGAAAACATATTTCTACTTTCCTTTTTTCGCCCCCATGTGGCATTCTACCACTTGATTGAATAATAATATATTAACAAATAACAGTAATAAAACATTTATTTGATTGTACTCACATAAATTCATAGCAAATATGAAGTTAAATACATTTCTTTTAACTTACATAAACATAACATGATTGTACGTAATAATCGTAACAAAAAGTATAATCAATTAACTTAGAGTACAACGCACGTATGTATTGACTAGTATATTAAAGGTTGCTTGATATGAAAATTATTTTCTAGACTATTTTATCCTTATCATTATTAAACTATTTCAAAAATTACTCTCGGAAAATTTGAAAGATCTAAATCTTATTTACTACCATTAATAGAAACAACTTGGCACTATGTTATGGCTTTTCACATTCAGTGGTGTATTTCTTAATATGCTGATTCATTAAGGTGGCATATATCTATTGATTTTACTATATCTAATATAATATATACATGGCAGAAATAGGGTTCATAGAATTTAGATAGACATCTAGATAGTTATTAATGCTTTAATTAACAACTGGCATTTATATTTCTCTAACATATTTTCTGTAGAATGTTGAGATAAGGAAGAAAGAGACAGAAAAGAAAAGAAGGAATGAAAGAAGGAGGAAATCAATCACTCAGTCACCTAAGGTAAACAATACAGAAGAGTACTAATAGAAGAGAGAAACCACTAGTAATAGTAAATGATAACATTACCCTTAAACTAAACTAACTAGCCAACTCACTATATCTAACATCCCCTCAAACTTATCATGGATTTAAGGATAGGTTTGTCCCTAAAAATTGAAATTTAGACATTGAGAGAGCCTTGGTGAACAAATCTACCAACTGGATCTTAGAGAGAACATGTTGAATAATATGATCTTTCTTCATAACATTCTCCCTCACAAAGTGGAAATAAATCTCTACATGCTTTGTTCTTGCATGGAGAACAGGGTTAGAAGCCAAGGATATCACAGAAGTGTTATCACAGTATATAGTTGGAGCTTTATCTTGATAAACATGAAAGTCTCGAAGAATTTGTCTAATCCAGCTCAGCTCCGCAGCAGTAGTGGCTAAAACTTTATACTTTGCTTCTGTAGAAGACCTGGAAACCGTGGCTTGCTTCTTAGCACTCCATGAGACAACATTTGAGCCAAGAAAAATAATAAATCCTGAGGTAGACCTCTGATTTGAAAGATCCCCGACTCAATCAGCATCAGTGAAGGCCTACAAATGAAGATTGTCAAGTTTAAACAAGAGACCATAATCCAAAGATTCAACCAAGTATCTTAGAATTCGTTTAACTACTGCAAAATGAGCAGTTGTAAGAGAATGCATGAACTGACATACACGATTCAAAACGAAAGAAATATCAGGACGAGTGAAGGTTAAGTATTGAAGGGAGCCAACAATGCTCTTATAAAGAGTTACATCAAAGAGAGGAGTACCCACATGACTATACAAAGGAGATTTAATGGAACATGGTGACTGACATGGCTTGGAATGCATCATGCCAGCCTTTAAAAGCAAATCTTTATTATACTTTAGTTCATTAACAAAAACCCCATTTGAATTCCTAGTGATTTCTAAGCCAAGAAAGTACTTCAAACAACTTAAATCAGTCATGTCAAATGCCTTCTACAAATCAAAAATAATAAGAGTAATATAGTCATTGTATGTCCCACTAATGATGATATCATCAACATATAATAAAATACATGTCAAGGAAGAAGAAGATGCATGAACAAATAATGATGTATCATATTGGGAAGCAGTGAAGCCAATGAAAAGCAAATGACTAGTGAAACATCCAAACCAAACCCTAGGTGTTTGTTTAAGATCATAAAGAGATTTATTTAGTTTACACACATGATTAGGAAACTGCTTGCCAATAAAACCTTGAGGTTGAGACATATAGACGTCTTCAGAAAGGGTATCATGCAAGAAAATATTTTTTACATCAAGTTGTCTCAAGGACCAACCATAGGTAGCAGCCCAGGATAAAAAAATAAGAATAGTAGGTCGTTTAATAACTGGGTTAAAAGTTTCTCTATAGTCTAATCCAGCTTGTTGATGAAAGCCCTTAGCAACTAACCTGACTTTGTGTCTAGAAACAGAACTATCACGGTTGTATTTAAGCTTATACACTCATTTACATCCTACAACATTTTTATGTGGGGGTAATGACACTAAGGTCCAAGTGTTTTGGGAAATTAAGGCCTTATATTCAACATGCATGGCTTGGACCCAAGCAGAACCTTTGCTAGTAGAAGTGAAAGAGGTAGGTTCATGCAAAGATGGAAATGTAGAGGATGCAGAAACATGTAAAGCCTTCTTTTTAAATAAGCCAGATTTAGACCTAATTTACATTGGGTGTGTAGAACTAGGATTTGAATGCACAGTAGATGGTATAGACTGAGAATCAATAGCGACAGACAAATCAACATAAAGACTAGAAGAGAATGGCTTTGAGAATGGTTGATATCTGATACTTCCGTCGACGTATCTTAAAATCATATGAGTTTTGGGAATGGCTGATATCTGATATTTCCACAGAATGAAATTGCTCGAGTCAAGGCGTATTGATATGAGGTTGCATATATTGGAGAGAAGAAAGATTGAAGAGTGAGAAGGAGTTTCTGGAATGGGTGTGCCATTAATTGCATAGTCTTGTGCAGAGAAAGATGAATAAGGGTTTCGAGTTGTGGTTTATGAATTGGGTTGAGACCCAATTTGAATTTCTAGATTTTCTTGAGTTTCAACCATTTGTTCAGTAGTTTGGTCAGCCATGGATCTTAATATGAGTCAAAAGTGACTTTGATACCATGTAGAATGTTAAGATGAAGAAGAAAGAGACAGAAAAGAAGAGAAGGAACCAATGAAGAAGAAAAAGGAAATCAATCTCTCATTAACCTAAACAGTACTGAAGTGAGAAACCACTAGAAATAATAAAGGATAACTTTACCCTTAAACTAAACTAACTAACCAATTCACTATATCAAACATTTTCAAGATTAGGCGAATTTGGAGAGTAAAGTTCATATAAAACTATGAATTTTTGGGAAATGTACAAATGAATGTGCTCATTCTATTATCTGAATTTGCTGTGAGTGTCCATGTAAAAATAGTTATGAATTGAGGGAACATTTGGATAGAAATGTAAAAAGACTGTTTCCCCTCCAATAAAGCTTGGTGCTTGAAAAAGGTTAATTAAAACCAAAATTGAAACAAATGCTAAATTAGTTTTAAAATATAACGATTTTTTTTTTACTTTTCTTAGTCAAGGATTGGAATAAGCTATTTACCTAGAGATATGTACTAACAAAAATTTATGTATAATAGTATATGGGACTTCTCTTTTGTCATTCATTAAGGTTGTGTTTAATGCGGCATTATTATAAGTACTGAAAATATGTGATAAATTCATCTTCAAGTTTTTCATACTAACAAAAATGTGTGTATAATAGTATCTGGCATTTCTCTTGTCATTCATTAAAGTTGTGTTTATCTTTCGCATTATTATAAGTACTGAAAAATATGTGATAAATTCATCTTTAAGTTTTTCATGATAGCAATCACTCGCAATTTCAAGCTACGTGATGAGGTGCATAAGAGTTAGATGACATATTTGATTTAGTTAAAGCAAAATCACATGACAACCATTACAATTGTAAGTTGAGAGATTGGGTCAGTAGAGCGAGTAATACACAACAAATTGTATATTATGCTAGCAATTAGTGGCTTATCTTATATTAAAGTAAACAATTGGCCAACAGAGAGGGCTAAGATAGCAATAGAAATAAAAGTTGAAGGACGTGATTTGTCAAATTAAAAGTTTAAATATAGTCCAATTTGTCAAAGTGATTGTAATTAAAGGACGTGAAAGCAAAGTGTAATTTAATCTTATTCTATTTTCTATACCCACTTCCGTAATTTTGTTAATATTTTTCGGTGGAATGCTCATAAGAAAACGAAACAAAAAGAATTAAAAAAAAAAAGAGTCAAGAGAGGAATTCAATGAATATTGGCTCTTGCCAATTAAGAATTTCACCTGTTACAACCTTTCGTAACTTCAATTTTGTCTAAACGTTGATGGCTAATTTGTACGTACTTGTTTGTAAACATTGTCATTGTTAAATTTGTTTCAATCTTCTTTATCTCGTTTTTTTCAAGTGACAACACTTTAAACGTAAATATTAAAGAAATTTTGAAAAAAAAAATACTTGATTTACTTGACTATTACAAAGATAGCTACAGCTATGTTTAGTAGTTTACAAAGAATCTTATATTTATAAACTATGGGAATTAAATTCTATAAGGCATGAATCAAGCCATAAATCAAATTATTTCTAAATTTCCTTGTTTTTCATTTTTGCCTGTTAGAAATGATTTCTTTCCTTTTATCAAGTATTTTCACCTTACATTTTCATCTTTGTTTTTGCTTGAATCTTGTGTTATTAAATATGAAGATTTAAACATTTGTGTTAAGTTATATTATTTTTGTTTCACACAAGGATATGAGATATATAAATTTGTACCGAACTGACTGAACCGAACTAAAAATGACCGGTCAAGTTATCTATATATATTCCTCTCAAACTTATACTTAGTTTCTATGTTTTTCAACCCACACATCCACTGAAACCGCTTATGTCATCGCTGTTACCATCCAATACCCTCTCTCAAGTTTTTTCTCTCACAACTTATTTTGTAAATCTCCAAAGTCCAAAGGATGGAAACAATAGTACTGCATATGGTTTTCTCAACAATGGTTTGAGCTTAACTAGCATTAGCTAGGGTTTGTTGTTATTGTTTTGGGGTTTCATAATACAAAAAATTACAAGAAAACATTACATTTTCAGCGTAAATTATAAAAATGATCAATCAATTTTTTTTTTTATAAAAATGATTGAAAATGGCCGAAGTAATTATTATGAACATTACACACGTGCAAATAAATTTAATAACATTATGCCATCTAATTTAATAACTAAATTAATTATTTGGATCATTTCTACAAAATAGAAATCGGACATTTTTACAATTAACCCCTATTTTTTGAACATTTTCGAAGTTGTTCATTTATAATATGTTATTGAATATAATCACTAGTGGTTAAAGGTTTTTGTGATTACGTTGAGAATCCAAAACCCCTTAAGTTTTAACTACATATTTTTATTTTTTTAATTACAAAACTTAATAATGGTTTACAGGATAGGGTTAGTTTGAGGAAGTACTTTATTTGGAAGCATTTTCTTGCTTTTAAAAAACCTTATTTTAGTTGAAACTTATTTAACAAATATTTTTATTATTGATACTTTTTATATGAGAAGCACATTTACATAAAACGTACATTTAAGTATTTTATTACCTGCTTATAAATATAAAATAAATATGCTTTTAAATATAAAATAAATATGCTTTATTATATATACCAAGTGACTCAAAAAACAATATATAACCAACTTAATTGTTATTCTTTATATAACCAACATTGATCACTCATTTATAAGTAAATAATTAAAAACGCAAATTAAATTTCAACCCAAGCATGCACTAAGGGTGAAAATTATTTTATCAAACCAAAAATAACTGACTCAGTCGATTCTTTATATGTATGTATTCGTTTCGGTTTGATTCAGAAAAATGAAGAATTAAAATTTCGGTTTGGTTCAAAATTTTGATGATTTTCAAACCGAACCGAAACATTAAATTCATATTTTTTTTTCAAAAATATGATTTAAAAATAATTCAGTTCGGTTCTTTTGACATGAACGATTCGATTCGATTCGATTTTATTGTCGAACCGAAGTTTCGATTCGATTCGATTTTTCACCAAAAAATCAATTGAACTAAACCGTGAGCACCCCTAACAGACACACATGTAAAAAATGAAATCTAGTGTTTGTAAAATGATGTAGATTCTTCCCCTTATTAGTATTATTATTTATTTGGGGAAAATTCTTCCCCTTATTACCTTAACCCAAACTATATTTTGAGGGTAAAACCCCTAACCCAAACTATGTTTTGAGGGTAAAACGTAAAAACTCATAATCTCATGTGTGGGTATGAAGACTTATGTATTGTATTTGCTCTAACCAGTCTTGTGATTTCCCAATAGAATACAACATATCGATCACTTTTCCCCCTTCGGAGAACATAAATAAAAACATTTGACTGTATCAGTCAGAGAACGGCGTTCTTAGTTACAAAAAGTGAGGACAGCTATGACACACAAATATGTGTCTAGCCTTGACAAAAGATCAATGATATCATGGTAGAGAGTTTTTTCCAAATTACCTTTTCATTTTCAGGCTGTGGATCTTTGTTTTGTTTCATATATGGCTTTTTGTTCACCGCTGCGTATCTTCACGTGGAACCATAAAGGGTTTGAATGTCATTAGCAGGGCAATTGCCTCGACCACGTTTAGAATGAAGAAAACCATTTGGTCACCTGCAATTCAATGATTTTTGTTAAAAATACAACTCAAGAATATGTAGGATAAAAATCACATAAGTGGTGGTGGCTATTTGCATTTACTACACTCGTGTTGACAAAGAAGGAAACAGTTCAAGAGTGATATACTTGCGTTTAAGCACAAACTCAACTTTAACAACTAAGTTCCGCAATTAGTTGGAGTCTGGCTAAAGATCAAAATAACCATGTGTTGACAAACAAAGAAACAATCATGCTTGCCTAGCAAACACCGATACTGGCTAAAAGGTCAAAATAACCTTACAACTTGATTAAGGGAGTTTCTTCTTTGGTAACAGAAAAAAAGGATTTATCAATGTGAATTGATGTACTGAACATACCACTCATGAGAATGATTTCTCCTATTTTGCAGCACAATGAAAAACGAGAGTAAAGACAACCAATGTGGTGTACCTGGGAGGAAGGTAGCAACTTGACGTTTTTGTGCCCAAGAAAAACTGCATGTAAGAAGATCTCATCAATTCATTGCAAGATTTTGAAATCAAATATTAATTTTTTATAGTTATTATGCTAAAATCTTTCATTAAACACAATATGTTGATTAGTCTTGTATTTCTTACTAAGATAAGATCATCAAGTTCTATAAGTATTCAAGCAACCGTCTAATAAAGAGATCATTGTGAGCTGTAGATATGATAAATGCTTGGAACCCTTGAAGTAGGCTTCTATGTTCCTTGGACGTATTCCTTGAACGTTAAAAGCTTAACCAATTGTCTTATCATGAATTAACTTAAGTAACACTACACACATAACGGAATCACATAACAATTTACCCCTTTACACTACTTTAAGATGGGAGGAGAAAGAAATCTCGAAACAAAACTCTAGCTGTTGGAATGTTGTCTCGCATCGCCTGGATTTACCTATTTTGTGCTAATTATAAGACTCTAATACTCCTCTCCTTAACACCTAGGTTTTAAGGAGTGATCGGGACTCCTCTCCTTAACACCTAGGTTTTAAGGAGTGATCGGGCTGGGCTTTTCAACTTGGTATCAAAGCTTGGTTGGGTCTTTGTTTGTGCCGCTTTAGTTCGGATTGTTTGGTACGTTGTTTAATACGGCTACCGTGTTGTGGTCCAGGATGGTGTGTTGGAATATTGTCCCATATCGTCTGGACTTGCCCATTATGTGCTAGTTATAAGGCTCTAGTACTCCTCTCCTTAACACCTAGATTTTAAGGAGTGATCGGGCTGGACTTTTCAACTCTAGCCATGTGTTTTCAAAATCAAAACATGAGAAAAGACAGATTCTAAAAGCACCCTGATAACAGAAGACAAACTTTCAAAAAGGAATTGTCTATCTCCTAGAAAAAGTCCTAGAATTCATTTCCTCCCAGATTGAACAATAACGAGCTAACAGAATAACTTCCCAGACGGCTCTTTACAATAGATCAGCATACTTCCAACTGGAGATGAAACTTAGAGTAGACACAGGTATAACCAATGAACATTTACACTGTCCAAAAAGATGTCCAAAACATCCGAGTAAAAAGAAACATCAACCATCTATTGGAAATGCTCTGATTCAATAAAAAAATCCTCATGTGCACTTACAGCGCTCCACCTCCAACTGAACCAGCTGCTTTGAAAAGAGACATGGCTGTCATAGCAATGCCGTTAGCAGCTCCTCTTTGGTGTTGTTCCTGCACATCACATGGTCAAATAAACTGAGGAAGCAGGTTTTTCGACCATAGAATTATAAATGTGTGTGTGTGTGTGTGTGTGAGAGAGAGAGAGAGAGAGAGAGAGAGACAGAGAGAGAGAGAGAGAGAGATGTAAACCAGATGAATATTTACCACAGCTTTGTTTTGCAGAATGAACAAACCAGTCACAATGCAGGTCTGAGAAACAGGAAAATGGATGGTTAAATAAACTGATCAAAAGCTAGATAAGCAAATATGAAATCTGACATCAAATGGAAAAACAAAAAATATTGAAAGATCAAAGGAACTTGATACTTTTTTTTTCCTATAGATATATAAAGTACTTTGATGCTTCAAGAAAACGAGCAAGTGTTATAATCTTTCAAGAGAGGAGACGCGTAAAGTGGATCAATCATAACAAGAAAGCATAACTTACAGAAAAGAGATTCTTAAGCACTGATGCACCGTTTATTACAATGAAGATGGAGATTCCTGACAGCATTGCTATGTACGGATAACTTGCCAACAGTGGTATGGATAAAACCTGCATGAATAATTGATAAACCGACATGCTTACAAGCTCAAAACATTGGATTGACTAAGCCTGAGTTAGTTATTTATTCCAAAAGTTGTTTGTCATAATAATATTAGTATGTCAGTAGAATGATATCTGGAACTTACCCCAAAAATTCGAGATACCATTATGGGCCCAAGCACCTTCTGGATATATGGGTATAATGTAAGTTGAGAAACAAAAAGTCCGAAACCTAATAATAAAATTTGGTTAGCAACAGTAGAACAGTCCACACAACTTAGTTTCTTACCCGAAAAAAGACGATTTAATTGATACAAATTGTTTGCATGAAATATCACTTAGACTAAAGTTAATCAAGGAACTCACTTTAAAGTTTAAAGGTGGAAAAGATGATAAACATATGAAAAAGAAGGATTCTCTCCAAATCATTAAGATTTAGGAGAGAAAAAGACATCCTACAGACTGAAAATTCAGTCAGAAATCCTCCAATCCTAAATAAGTACTGACTAAGAGTTCATATATCTAGTAATCAGTAGATATGTTCAAATGTGTGTGCCTCATACACATGTGACATGAACGTGCATACACAGGGTACCTGAGATTGCAAGAACTTCACCCACATCCTCACTTGAATAGCTCAAGCCTCCATATTTGCGAGAGCTTACAGCCCATAGTGAAAATATCTACAGTAGAGGAAATGATTGTCACTCCCCAGCAGGCAGTTTAAGATAAAGAAACGGGAAATTATTAGTCAGCAGAACAGATAATTTTTTTATATATTCGACTTAAATTAGTCCAAGTTGCAGCCATATGATGAAAGATTAAGAAGCTTTACCAAAGTGACAATAATATTACCTCGCAGAATAACAGACTACTTTTCTGTAACTCTGACTATTCATTTCTTATTAAAAACAACATGAAACTTTTANCCCCCCCCCCCCCCCCTCTCTCTCCATAAATTTATTTGTTTTAATTATTCTAATTTTTCAAAAGCAATCTGCAAAAACTTAAGCCCTCAAAGCATTTCAAAAAAGGTTTCCAAAATATAATTATTCCCATTACCCAGCCAACTCTAGTGCTACATTCTCATAATTACAGGAAGCCAAAGGAACCTCTGTCAGTTAAGGAGAAAATCATTTGTTTATTTCAGAATACCGATCTGGAGTTCGAATGTAACATCGATGAAAAATCTACAGAATATAAACCAAACTACTTATAAACTTATTGAAGTTAGATAAGAGGTACCTCTGTGTAAGCCATATCATGAAATGAGAACACACAATAGACAATGATTGATGACATTAAGGGCCAATTCTTTAAGAGATTTTCCTTGGATGATAGCCCTTCTCCTTCATTTTCACTCGTCTCTCTCAATGCACTTGACCCATTTAATTGAGTTTCCAATTCTTCATATGAATCATCCGATGACATAGTTTTTACAGTGTGCGTGTGTATTGTTTCCTGAGGTATGTCATTTTAAACAATAGTCAGAAATTGTACAAAAATGCAGGGAAATATGCGTGCATGCATACATGCATACATGAACCATTTTTATAGAGCTTGACCGTTCTTATGTTTGTCGCACACCAAACAGGAGCCGTACATGTACAAAAAGAAACTACATAAGATGTGCATCAACATGTAACTATGATTTATGTGTACTCAGGATTAAGGTCTATAACCAAATTAGATATCCAAATTCTCAGGTGCTTAATCAATTGTTAAATGATTCCAATTCCAAAACTTTTATCTAAATTTAATGCTTCACTTTATAAATACGCAAATATACCTATCTGAAGGAAAGAGAAAAAATAAAGTCAAAATAACTCTAGCTGAAGCCCCATGATATAACAATAGAAGGCCTACTGGTTTTACAGGGCTGACATATGCAAGTTTCTTTAAAAAAAAGTCATGCAAGTTTTTTAAATGAGTACAAATACAATGTTCGAATTGCATACATATACAAGTAGAAAGCACATCTTATCTCTCCGTTAAACGAGTGTTAAACTATTAATTATGGATGGTATCAACCTTTTTTTACCTGAAATGTGAGAAGCCCCAATATAAGAAAAGAAGACAAAATTGTTAAATCTCTTAACTATTTCAAAGAAAATGCCATTTGACATAGAAATTAAACAAAGGGATTAAATTATAGAAGATAAGCTTTCCTTAATAACAAAATTCTCTATGGAACGTCAATTTTGAAGGAACAAGAATTCTTTGTTGAGGTTCAAAAAATTTTGGACAAAATGAACAAGAGTTTCGATATATTTGGTAAGAGCACCCAATCAACAAGAAGATATAATTAAAATTCACCACCACAAATAACACTAGAAATGAAGTACACACCGGAAGCCAAAAAGAAAAAACTCCAACCACCGCCGATAAAGCTGAGATACAAAGGCAGGGTAAGAAGTATGGAAATCTGAAATAAAGAAAACATGTTGAAGAAACATCAAAGAACAATCATCAATAGCAAAACATGAAAAATAAAGCATATTGGCAGGGAGATTACTCATTACTGACCTTCCAAACAAACCCTCTTGGGAAAAAATGCTTGGATATTTATCTGCGGGCTGAGTTATTGTCCAAATATTAGATGAATTAGTATCAAGTACCAAAAAATAAAAAGAAACAATAAGTTGAGAACGAAGATGTCATGGATGAGGAATGTACTTTGAGAGTGGGATAGTTCAATGGAAAATAATACGAGCGAAAATCAAATTTTCACTGAAGCAGCACGTTTCCAATATGCTCTCCCTCCCTCCCCCTCCCTCCCGTTAAATATAATTGATATGGATGTTCCTATTGTCTCTTCCTCTGCTTTACCTCATGTTGCATCATACTCATGTGTATAGTCGTCGCTCTCATCTTCCTATGCAAGACTCCTCATTGAACGAAGGTACTGAGCCCTCTTTCTCTCCTCCCCATCGGTGATATCCTTTAAGGGGCCGTCGTCCACCAGATCATCTTACCTTATCTTGCTCTACCAATCACCCTATTCAGAATCATATTTCGTATAATGCTTTATGTAGTTCCTTTCAAAGGTTCATTAGTCAAATAGATGGGGGAGGCAGACCCCTGATGGGTGACTGATATGCAAGATGAGATGACAGCCTTACAGAATAATCATACTTGGGACTTTGGTTGCTCTCCCTGAGGGAGAGAAGACAGTTAGTTGTTGCTAGGTGTTCAACCTGAAATGTAATGCAAATGGTACTGTTAATCGATACAAAGCTCGGCTAGTCGCCATGGGCTTTACTTAGATTCCAGGCAAAGATTTTGCTCCGGTTGCTAAACTTACCACTGTTCACCTTATTATCTCTCTTGTTGCTTCCCACTCTCGCCCTTGTATTAGATGGATGTCAATAACGCTATTCTGAATGGCGATTTGGATGAGGTGATTCATATGGATCCTCCATCGGGGGCTGAGGGGGAGTATTTTGAGAAAATCATTGTATGGGTTGAAACAGTCTCCAAGAGCTTGGTTTGCTCGATTTTTGAGATGCCATTTTGATCACATGTGCTTTGTCAAACGGAATTCGATGGGACAATGTATTATTCTATCAGTTTGTGTGGACGACATTATCTTAACAAGTGATGACACTTTAGGCATTTCTAGGGTCAAGAAGGATATCAGTTCAACGTTTGACATCAAGGATCTAGGGGGTCTAAAATATTTTTTGGGGATTTAGGTAGCTCGATCCAGGAGTGGTATTTCTCTCTCTCAGCGAAAGTATGTACTTGATCTTCTCAGTGACATTGGAATGACGGGATGTAGACCTGCATCCACTCCTATGGATCTGAACATAAAACTTTCTGCTGAGTCTGGTGAACCGTTGACAGATCCAAGTATGTATCAAAGGTTGGAACGGAGACTTAGTTATCTGACCAACACTCATCATGACCTAGCATTTGCTATGAGTCTTGTGAGTCAGTTTATTCATGCTCCCCGTACTTCTCATTTGGATGTTGTTTACCATATCTTGAGATACTTGAAATCTTGTCCCGATGTTGGACTTTCCTATGACTCCAAGAACACGTTTGATTTATCTTGCGTTACTGATGTTGACTGTGTTGGGTCTAAGACGGATAGAAGATCTACATCTAGATTTTATTCATTTTATGGGAATGATCTCATCTCCTGGAAGAGTCAGAAGCAGTTTATGGTTTCTCGATCTTCTGCAGAGGCTGAGTACAGGGCCGTAGCTCAGTGGCATATGAGGTTCTTTGGCTCCACTCAATTCTTGGAGAACTTGGTTTTCCTGCCCATTTGCTATCGACTCTGTATTGCGATAATAAGTCAGCAATCATGTTAGCCTCATATTCTATCCTGCATGAGAGGACCAAATATATTGAGTTTGACATCCATTTTATCTAGGAGAAAGTTTGGTCTGGAGTTATTTCTACAAAATTTGTTCTTTCATTTGAACAAGTTGATGATGCTCTTACGAAACCAGTCGGGCCATCCCTATTTAAGTCCACTCTTCGCGAGTTGGGCATGATGGACATCTATGCGCCAGCTTGAGGGGGAGTGTTGAATATAATTGATGTTTTCTTTATTTGTTTTTTAAATTTAAGGATAGTTTAGTAATTGCTCTTATTGCTTTTTTTTTCTTGGATATAAATACTCCATTGTATTCAGATTTGTGGTTAACTCAATACATTATTTCTCTTACTTTTTCTATTTTCCCTCTACCTAGTCCCTCCCTTCTTACAGTTATTTTCTTGAATACATTCCACATTAAAATATCAGAAGACCAGCGAGGGCAGCCAAACACACAAAAGAAATAGAGCAGGTCCACTTCCAATATCGGGAGGTGAAGAAATAGAAGTACCTGTGCAAGAAAACCTCCCAAAGCCGGGCCAATAATCAACCCTATTCCCCAACCTGTGCTAACCTGAAATTGAACCATACAATTATAGTGTTCATCGTGATAATGCCATTAGTTTAAGTAACTCAAAATATACATTGGTAAGTAAACTCACTGCTGAGATTCCTAAAGCTTGGTATTCTTCAGGAAAAGTTTCAAGTGCATACGCCTGTTAATGAAGTTCATCAAGTAGAAGAGAAAAAATTATTATTAAATGGAAAAGAGGAAGCAGTAAAGAAAGCTAAATTTTCAGAAATCTTGAGGAGTTTTCATCTGGTTGATTTGAAAACGAATACAAATATGAAAACAATGGTAACATACTCGTTTTAAAAAAATATAGGAAAACGTGTTTGATAGGAGTAATCAAAAAGTGCAGCATAAATCTTTCCAAAATATATTGGAAAAATTATAAATTATACCCTCAAACTATCAAATTATTATCAATTCATAATCCTGAATTATTATTTTCGTCACATTATGTTTCTCGTTCATCTGTCTATAACATGTACCAGAGCCATTACTATTGATCAAAACCGCGCGGTTTTGATTTACTCAAATTATAAAGTGAACCCATCAACTTCTTCATTAAACAACGTCGTTTAAGAAGATGATTCATTTGATACCCAAACCCTCTATAAGCTTTAAAACCCCTACCCCAAGCACTCGAGCAGTAGAGACGAAGCCCACCCCCGAGCACTTGAGCAGCAGAGAAGAAGCCCCACCCCGCCATTAACAGCAAGAAAATCAAGAGAATCCCCGAACCCCACCCCCGCTCGAGTGAGCTCGGCCATGGAGTTATCGAAATTTTTCGCTGACAGAGCCCTTTTCGGCTTTTAAAGCAGAACAACCGCTTTTTTCACAGGGCGTTGAAGATCTGGCCGACTGATTGGTTTGATTTTCGCCTATCCTGCGATTTGAGATCTTAAAGTACATATTCAAGCAAAGTGAAAGTACAAAAGTTGAAATGCAAGTAACAGTGTTTTCTTCAAAGAAAAATTCATAAAACAGCGTAAAAAAATGGTAAAAGCTTCAATATATTTCATCTCACAGAAAATGGAGGAGAAAAAATCAAATTATCCAAGAACACGTCAATTTTCCTGAGAAATTTCAAAACAGAAAATAAAAACAGAGAGACAGAGAGGTGGAAAATCCATACCGCAACAGCTTACAACGTTATACTCAAATCAAACTACAATTTCAGAAGCATTTTCGTAAATGCCTTCAAATCACATCTCATTCCAGATTCATCTTCCCTAACTTAAACTCCGAATCAAACCAAAAACCTCAAAATTCTTCGAAAAAATCACACACATCTTCACGAAACGGGGGAAACACTAGGAAGGGATAAAGAGGTGGCTTCGGCTTTTATAGTATTGTCTTTGAAAATCAAGACGAACCCCACCCCTGTTCGTGTACGTGGGGTTGGTCTTGATTTTCAGTTCGTCGTCTTCAGGGGTGCGACGCGGTTCTTCTCGAGCTCAATCGGGGGTGGGTAATCTTCATTGGGTATCAAATGGGTTATCTTGTTAAATGACGTAGTTTAATGGGTGCTTTTATAATTTGAAAAAATCAAAACGGCTGCGTTTTGACTAATATTAACGGCTCAGCTCCGTTTCATACTATAGATGGAATGTTAGATTTAAACATGAAACATATCATTGGTTATAAATATAAAAATAATAGTTTAAAATTATAAATAATAATTTATGTATAAATTATAGTTTCTCAAATATGTTGATATTAAAATCAAATAATATTGGAGTAAGCATTGGTAACCCTGTTTTAGAGTAATATTTAAAAAAAAAAAATCAAAGATAATTTTGAAGAGGTGCACCTTCATTGGTACAAGTAAACCATTCAGACTTCCAAGAAGAAACCTTGTAGTAATAGCCATCCAGAAATTTACACTAAGGCCAAACAGAGTATTGAATATAACCCTGATACCAAGTAAACAACGATGACAGTTTACTAGAGAGAAGTACAACAAACTTTATAGTATAAAACGAAAATTCCCAAGAGCAAATTTCAGATTTATCACATCCTTAGTAACTAGTGTATTATTAGTTAATCACTCACACTGTCAAAATCCCAGTGGTAATTACAGGCTTTCGACCATAGCGGTCAGCCACTAATCCCCATGCAACTGATGTCAATACTCTGCCAAGCAGAAATGCAGACCCTACAATGTGCAGAAAGGTTTGTTAAAGCTTGAAGAATCTGAAGAATGGATTTGAACAAAATAGAGAGAAGAGAGCCATGAAAGAGTGAAGGCTGAAGATAACTCACCCACATAACCAGCATAACTTCCAATATCTTCCTCTCTTTTTGCAATCTTAAAATCCCTTATCTGCAGATCCATTATGCAGAACAGAGTATTTGATTTGGTATAGGTTGATAGGAAATAATGGAGCTAGAGAGAGAATGTGTTTGTATGGTTGATCACGTTTGAACTAATTTATGCTCGGCTCAGTTGATAACAAACAAGATGACTGAAAATGTGTCAAGTAAAGCAGATCAAAGTTGCTTACAGAGCTATCAGTAAACTCTGGTAGATAGATACTCACCATGAAATACAGGAAGGGAAACAGGGATGATATTGGCAGGGCTGGAAGAAAAAATAAGAGAATATAATTAGGATTGAAACGATGGCAAAACATATATCGCCACCAGAATCATTATACAAAATAAGCAGAAGAAAGTCATAATATAACTTGATATATTGCATAGACGATTTAAAAGTTCTGAAATTTAACTTCACTGTTAGAGAGAGAGAGAGAGAGAGAGAGAGAGAGAGAGAGAGAGAGAGATTTATTCCAATTCAGCAACAGACAAGCAATGTATCCAAGAAAACACACCTTGTCTACCCATGCTGCCGCAATAAGAAGAAGAAGAAGAAGAAGCCACATACCATTAGAAAGAACAATAAAAAATACTGAATTAAGCTCTCTAATGGGGAAGCGCCCTCTTCGCAACTCCTTGCGCTGTTCCATTATACATCCAGGGCAATTCTCATGGTAATAAGCTTTCTTCAACAACCTTTCTCTACTCTCTTCCGCCATATTTACTGTTAGCCAAAGAAAATGGAGAAACTCCCTTGCCTGTGAATTCAATTCCAACCAAACAAAAACTAAAATGGAAAATAAAAATCAAAAAGAAGATTCCTGGTAAATGGGATGGGATGAATGATGATCATCAGGTCAGAGGGGCCAAGAGCGAGGATTGATTGAAGGCTGCTCAACGTGATGCTGAAGGACCTACTAAAAACTCATGAACACCATTTTTGTTTCTTTTTCTTTTTATACATTTTCTCCTTAGATTTGAGTCATCAAATTTAATTTTGTCTACTGATTTTTTTGAACTGACAAAGATATTATTAATTTATGAATTAACTAACTCTTTCATAAAAACAGGAACAAGGCGGGTACCATTTCTTTCTTTTTTAAAAACCATGTCAGTATATATTTATCTACAAGGAGTTATTTTATAAAAACAATTAATTCATCAAGTTTTAAGCTATAAAATGACTTGACAATCATTAATGAATTAATTTATCAAATTATTTTAATGAATAATAAAATATCAACCTATAAATGATTTGTGTATCACTTGATCACTTAAATCTTTGTCACCTTAGAATACTCATTTACAAATAGAATACCATAAACTGGAGAAATTATAACCACTCGCTCTAAACATCTCATCGTTAGACAGAAAACTGAGAGGCTTTATCAAGTGGGACTCTCGGGTAGAGAATCGCGTAGATCTTGAAAGTCAACCGGTCAGCTCTAAACAAACAATCTATGGTCATGGATTCAGGTACGTTTCCGCTCTATAATTGTTTTGATTCTTGGTGTGTTCAATATGAGATCTTGGATTTTATTGAGATACGATTTATACCGAAAGAGATTTTGAATCTAGCAATTGGCATCAGAGCGACTCATGTTGAATCATTGAGAATCAATCTATTAAGTTCTAGATCAATGATTATAGGTGTTTTTTGTGTTTACGTTTCGGTATCCTTGAATTTAATAACTGTTTGACAATGTATTAGATTTGAGAATACTTTTTTTTCGTTGTTATTCTGTTCATATTTGTTCGAATTCGGACTCCCGGCCAGCGTTGTGGCGGACGGTGGCAGGGGACCGGCGCGACGAACAGTCTGCGCCGACTGTGAGGAAGAGTCACGGCCCTAGCCGCGACTGTCAGCCGGAGCCGAGGCATCAAAGACTGGCGGCCATGGTCGCCACTTAAGATGAAAACCCTAGGTTGGATGGGTTGATCCGACCAATGAACATATTTACAAAAAAAAAATTAAGGCTGAATGACTGTGGGCTTCGCCCACAACCAATTTTGGGAGGGCTAGGGAATCCCAGACCTCACACTTATTTTATTTATTTTTGTTAGTTAAATTTTTAATTATTTTATTAAAATTAATTAAGGATTAATTTTATAGTTCAATTTATTAAATTAATTTTAGGGATCGTAATATTAATTTTTTTTAATTTAAGAATTTTCAAAATAGATTGTTTTGATTATTTTTGGTTTTTTGGATTATAATAATTTCAAAACAATTTTTAAGGACTGTTAAATAAATTGTTTTGAATTTTTTGGTTAAAATAATTGCAAAGCAATTTCAAAGGATCGTAAACTTAATTGTTTATCAAATAATTTAAGGTTTAAATTCAGTACAATTTTAAATTCGAACATTAGTATGTTATATATATTTTAAGATGAATTAGTTGAAGCAACATGTCGTCAAAGACCTCTCTTGTGGAAACTGGTTTGTCTTGAAATATAAAAGGTTATGTGTACGCGTAACTTATGTGAATATTTATCGGCTCAAAGGAAGATAATTATTTGACAGAATTACATGTGCTTCTGTGGTAATAAATACACGATGATTATTCAGTTTTACACATGAATAATAAATTGGCTCAAAGGAAGATTTCTTATTTGACATGTTATTTATCATCAGTGTTTGATTATTACACCAAAATATCACTTACAAGTTAATAATTTTGGTCAAAGCTAAAATATTAATAGAGTGTTTAGTGTCTCGAGATGGGTTACATGTTACTATTGTTTGAGTTATTATTGTTATTTAGAATTTATGTGAGTTTAATTTATTTATTGATCTATGTTCAGCTATTACTCATGCTAGTATCACGACCAACATCAATTCAATTCCAATTCTAAATGGCTCGAACTTCAAGTCCTGGAAAGATAATCTCTTGATAGTTCTTGAAGTTATGGACCTCGATTTTGCATTAAGAACTGATTCTCCTACACCTCTTACGGATAAGAGTAACTCTAATTATAAGAGGGAGATGGAAATGTGAGAGAGATCAAATCACATGCGTATGCTGATCATGAAGAAGGCCATTCCAGAAGCATTCAGGGGCACTATATCTGAAAAGATAATTGAAAAGAGGTTTGTCAAGAATGAAAAGGTAGAAATTGGTACGCTCTTGTCGGACTTAATTTCAAATAGGTATAAAAGTAAAGGTAATATCAGGAAATACATTATGAAAATGTCTCACATTGTTTCAATGTTAAAAGCATCGAGGCTTGAACTCTTTGAGGATTTGCTTGTGTATCTGGTTTTGATATCCCTTATGGCGCAGTAGCCAGTTTAAGGTGAGCTATAATTGTTAGAAAGAGACTTAGTCTCTGAATGAGCACATCTCACACTGTGTTCAGGAAGAGGAAAGAATGAAACATGATAAGGCAAAAAGTGTTTACCTGGCCTCTACCTCTAAGGATAAGGACAAGGGAAAGAAAGGGAAAAAGGATAAAGAAGCTGCGAATACAGCACCGCATAAGAAATAACAAAAGAAACCGGTAAACTCGGAAGGTAATGGTTGTTTCTTCTGTGGAGCTGAAAGGTATAGGAAGAAGCAATGCACCAACTATCATGCTTGGCGTGCTAAGAAAGGTATGCTTCTTAATTTGGTTTGTTCTGAGATTAATTTAAGTTCGATTCCTAGACACACATGGTGGATAGATTCTGGTGCAACAACTCACATCAGTGTGTTTACGCAAGGTTGCTTGAATTGTCGAAAGTCAAATGATGCTGAAAGATTCATTTACGTGGGCGATGGCAAGACGGTTGAGGTTCAAGTAATAGGAAAATTTAGATTATTATTAAAAACCGGTTTGATCCTTTGATCTTGATGAAACTTTTATTGTACCGTCCTTTAGACGGAATTTGATTTATATTTCTGTTTTAGACAAAGCTGATTATGTTTGTTCTTTTGGAAATGGGAAATATGGTTTGTTTCGTGATTCAATTTCAGTTGGTTTTAGTTTTTTATCAGGATATGATAATCTTTATTTGCTTGAAATCATTGCTTCATTGAAAGAATCCATGCAATTAAGTACACGAGGTACTAAAAAATTAACAAGTGAGAATTCAGCTACATTATGGCACAAGAGATTAGGTCAAATCTCCAGACGGAGAATAGAGAGACTTGTGTCAGAAGAAATTTTCGGTCCCTTAGATTTCACAGATTTTGGCGTTTGTGTTAATTGCATAAAGGAAAAACAAACCGATAAAAGGAGATTTGAAGCCAACAGGACTCAGGATATCTTAGAACTTATTCATACGAATATTTGTGGGTCATTCTCTCCGGTGGCTTGGAATGATCAACAATATTTTATAACGTTCATAGACGATTATTTTAGATATAACTACATATATCTCATTCAAGAAAAGTCACAGTCATTAGACGTATCAAAAAATTTTAAGGCTGAAGTTGAGAATCAACTCAACAAAAGGATTAAGAGCGCCAGAGCTGACAATGGTGGTGAGTACTATGGCAGATATGATGGTTCATGTGAACTTCTCTGACCATTTGCTAAATTTCCATAGGAATGCGCTATCGTCTCACAGTACACTATGTCGGGTTCGCCCACTATGAATGGTGTTGCTGAAAGACGAAAGAGAACGCTTAAGGACATAGTCAAGAGTATGATTAGTTATTCAACTTTACCAGAGTCACTCTGGGGTGAAGCACTTAAGGCTGCAGCATATATCCTTAACAGAGTTCCAACTAAAGATACTGTTAAACCCCTATATGAGATTTGGACCGACAATAAACCTAGTCTAAGGCATTTGCACATTTGGGGATGTCCAGTTGAGGCAATGCCATATAGGCCTAATGAAAATAAATTGGCTTACGGACGGTGAGTTGTTATTTTGTTGGATACTCAGAAAGATCCGGGGTGTACATGTTTTATGATCCCACTACTAGGTCGGTTTTTTAGACATGAAATACCCAGTTCTTTGAGGTTGCCGAGTTTACGGGGGGAGATACGGTTAGAGATTTTATCCTTCAGGAGGAATATGTTTATATTCTCACAGGTGTTATTAGCATTGATCAGGACTATGTCCTCAACATTGCTCATTACACAACACATCAAGACAATATCGGAGAAACTCTCATTCAAGAGATTGTTCCGGAAGACCAAACTCTAGCACCTCAAGAACCTATGCCGTTAAGAATATCCACTAGAGAGAGAAGAAGTGCAGTGCTAGATGATTACATTGTATTTCTCCAAGAGCATGAGGTTGACATTGGTGTGATGGAAGATGATCCGATCAACTTCTGTCAAGCCATGGAAAACTCTAACTCTCAAAAGTGGATCGATGCCATGAATGAGAAAATTAAGCCCATGAAGGATAATGATGTGTGGGATCTTGTTCCATTACCATAAGGTGCGAAACTCATTGGTTGCAAATGGATTTTTAAGACTAAGATGGATTCAAAAGGTAATGTGGAAAGATTCAAAGCTCGTAAGACTCTTTCAGGATTGACTATAAAGAAGCGTTCTCTCCGGTTTCCATGAAAGACTCTTTCAGGGTTATAATGGTATTGGTGGCTCATTTCAATCTTGAGGTGCATCAGATGGATGTAAAGATAGCTACGCAATGGTGACATTGAATAGACGATCTATATGGTGAAACTAGAAAACTTTGTGTCGGGAGACCCAAAGAATATGGTTTGCAAACTTAAGAAATCCATCTATGGATTCAAGTAGGCATCTCGACAATGGTATTTTAAATTTCATCAAGTAATCATCTCGTTCAGTTTTGAGGTGAATGTAGTCGATGATTGTATATACCATAAGTTTTATGGTAGTAAGCATATTTTTCTGGTTTTATATGTGGATGACATTTGTCTTACCAGCAACGATATATGCTTATTGCATGACACCAAGAGATCGTTCTCAAGGTATTCTAGGATTATCACAAAAGAGCTATATCAAAAAGGTCCTCAAAAGATATGGCATGCAAGACTGTAAATCATGTGATACCCATGTAGCTAAGGGAGACAAGTTTGGTCTCATCAGTGTCCTAAAAATGATTTTTAAGAAAATGAAATGCAGAAGATATCCTATGCCTCGGTAGTGGGGAGTCTAATGTATGCTCAAGTTTGCACACGTCCTGATATTACATACGTGATTGGGATGTTGGAAAGATACTTAAGCAATCCAAGCACAGACCATTGGAAAACAGCTAAACGGGTCTTGCGGTACTTACAGAGAACAAGAGATTACATGCTCACACTTCAGAGGTCGGATCAGATTGAGATCGCTGGATATACTGACTATGATTTTGCTCGATGCCAAGATAGTATGAAATCTACGTCGGGCTATATTTTTTTGCTTGCTGGAGATACTGTCTCTTAGAATAGCTTTCGGTTGATGGGATTGCTTTCGGCTGATGAGATTACTTTCAGACGTGGACTCATTTACTTTGCTCATTCCTTTCAGATGTCTTGTCCTCATCAACTCAATTAGTCATAGCCACTTGGTGGTTCCTCGTGGTTCGAGCCAATTAATCATAACCATTTAACTGTTTGTCTGAACCCTCCTTTTCGTTCTGATGTTCTGTCCTGTCCAAGAGGTAATGATTTTTCATTCTCGAGATGTCGGTTCCCGTTCTGGAAGTGATGATCCTCCAGTTACAGGGGTGATAGTCACCCGTTCCATAAATTATAGTCCCCTGTTTCGGATGATCTCATCATTTGATAGTTTTTATTAATTCAATTAATTTTTATGGATTAGTATATTATGGATTGATCGGCATTATAGATTGATAAATTACATTTTAGATGAAAATAATATTTTAGATCGATGACTATATTTTGGATGAATACGATACTGTTAATTGAACTATATTTTGGTTTAGGAGTACTTGTGATAATTTTAGAAAATTGATTATGAACTGAATATTCATTATGAATGTGTTTGAGGAGTTTTTAGAATGATTTTTTATTGTCATATTCATGGGATATTGTTATATTAATATATATTTATAAATTTTACAACCGTATTTTTCATGTCGAGTTTTTTAAACGAAAACGTATACTACTGTTTAAAACTTATATCTGAATTTTTACGTATCGTGTATCATTAACTGAATTTTAACCGAATGTTTGACCGTTTAATTCCTGAATTACACATACTGGATAATACTCAGTATTTTTACCGTTCCTGAATTAACTAACTATGAGTGCGAGAGAGTATATTGAGTCTATTTCAAGTAAAAATTTAAAATGTCATTTTTTGAGATGCCATTTAATGTCAATTTTATTTGTTTAAAGCGCATATTTTAAGCAAATAAGTTAATATGAAAATGATTTTTAGGTTACACCATCTATAAAAATTATGATTTTTGAATATACTGGCAGAAACTAAAATTTTGAAAATATTGATAGAAATTTAGAAACTTAAAGATTTGTTCTCTTATTTTTTATATTTTTAAACTTGTTGATTTAATTAATTTTGATAATCATTATTTTCTCAAAATCAATATTTTATGAATATTTTGAGAGATATTACTTTTTTTGTGGTTAGAATAAGATTTGTTAAGACTTACTGAGATTTAACTTATTAGAGAGAGATATTCGAGTGATTTGAGAGATATTTTTGGTAATTGTTATTTTAGGTATGTTGTAAATGAAATAGTTTCTTTAAGAGAAATAATTATTTTTTTCGCAATTGAAATTTATGGAATGTAATCTCTTTTTTATCGGAATTGTAATAATTTAAATATATAATGAAGGAAATTTATGGTATATGAAATTAGAAAAATACACAAAAATCTAATATTTTAAAAACCTTGATAGAAATCTAATAATCTACTACAATTTTACCTAATTACCTAAATATCACTTGTAACTTGCTCAAATCATCAGCTCCTTAATATTTTTATCATCTAACTATATTATATATATAATAGATTACCACTTTGATTATTAGGGAAAATTACACATTTTACCTCCTTAGACTATTACTAATAAGCATTTTAAATCATAAACTTTAAAACGCTACAGTTTTAATTTTAGCTCTAGATGTAACTCTGTCTACTGCAAAGTACTTTTTTAATAGATCGACATCATTTTTCCTCTATCTGAAATGACATCATTTTATTTATTACGAATAATATAATTAAGAAGGACGTCGTTTCAAATAGGAAAAGAATGTCGTCGTTTTGTTAAATTTTTAACTTGTAGTAGACAAAGTTAAATCTAGAGTTAAAATTTTGTATTTCAGATAGTTCATGGTTTAAACTATAACGTTTTAAAATTTATGATTTAAAGTATCTATTAGTGATAGTTTGAGAAGATAAATTATAATTTTTCCTAATTATTATATGATGATCAAATAACTCTAAGTTTCCGAGGGCAACTGAATATGTGGTACAATTGGATCCTCGGGTAGTTGATCATGTCATTATCTTTCTTATTGAGACAAATTTTCTATATTCCGAGAGCACGCGATTGATTCTTCTTTTACATTGGTCATACATAATTTTACCTAATTTATTATTAAAAAATAACATAAATTTTTAGGATCAAGAGTAGGATATAGAAAAATTGCATGAAAAAAGAGTTAAGTAAATGGACAGCCAGTTACAAATCGGAAAGAGTGGCTAAAAACAGTAGTTTAAATTGATAAATTAATAGCTCACATCGAAGCAGTGCTGATTTTATGTGAAAATATAAAAAAAACCGTCAATTTTTGCAAAACATTTTCCTCAAGACTATTTAATTAACTTCAACCTTAAACCTTGTATTTATCTATTATTGTCTGATATATTTATTATATATCAATCCCAAATGGTGGGATCATATTCTGTCATGATCAAATTTCAACCTCCAACGTCCCTCATATTTTTTTCAAATATATGGGTATGATTTAGTCCTTCAATAAATTAAAACTAAAACTTTTTTAAATAATAAAGGTTAAATTGTAAAATATCTCTTTTATTATTATTATTTTCTTACTTATATAATTTATACGTATTCTCTTACTCAAAAAGTATATGGACTAAATTTACTAAAATTATAATTATGTGATAAAAGAACATTCAAAATATATGACTTTTTTCTTTCTACATCGAACTTTTTATTAAAAAAGGAATTTATTCTAAATCCTGTTAGAATTATACAAAACAAAATTAGAAATACAACTGGCAAAAAGAGGAGTTAAATAAAGCGAGGAGACAGGAGAAAGGACAATGGACATTGGACATCTGAAAAGAATTTTTTTATTTTTAAGACTCCGTTAGAGCAGTGTCGGCGTCAACAGCTCTAACACACTCTTTCTCATTCACCGGATTTGATGGCATGTTTACTTGCGGATTTAAATTATAAATTCTAAGAATATCTAAATCTATATTTATTAAAATTTTGGATTAAAAATTTTATGTGGTATTCGTCACTTAATNCAATGGACATTTTCTGAAAAGATTTTTTTTTATTATTTTTTTATCTTTTAAGACTCTGTTAGAGCAGTGTCGACGTCAACAGTCATTTCTTTCAACCTAACACCGACCCAGATCCTGAGTCGGATCCTGAACTTAGATTCGACCCCGACTTCAATCTTGACCTTAAAATAATATGATCTAAGTCATCTAATTTAAATATATAAATTCATAATAAATATAATATACAAATCTAAAATTTAAATCTTTAATTTAAATTCTTAATCTAAAATTTAGTAAACGTGTCCATCATCTCAAATACATGTTGCACGTTTTCTTTTTTGCAGGTGGTGCAATTTACTCAAACCCGAATAAGTCATCTTCTTGTGGTTCACTTACAAGAGTACCATGCCAAGTTTAGATTTTCTTTTTTAAACAACGATTTTGGTTGAAACTAACAATAATTTTTATATGCAGGGTAACTTTTACTTGAACTATCATATAACAATTTTTTTTATGCTTTTACGATAGAATAAAATATGATATTAACAAGTTATAGTTTTATTGATTTTATCATCTAAGTGAAATGTAATGGTGAATATCTTACTCAAAATTTAATTTATTTTCACATTAGGATATTTGAGATTTTATTTTGCCTGAAATTTCTTCAAAATAGCACGTTATAGTTTTTTTATTGATTTTACTATATCTAAGAAAAACCAAACAGTGAGTATTTTACTAAAAAAATTATTAGTTTTCATATTCACCTCCACATTACGATATTTGTGATTTTATTTTGACTAACATTTTTTCAAACAAATACAAAAAACAATAACGTGCTTGATATTATTTTTTGTTATTTAATAAATTGATAATAAAATAAAAAATATTTTCTTCAGTGATGAAGAAATGATAATGGTGTAAAAGTTTTTTTCGGTATGGAGAACCTTCTACGAACAAATGATAAATATCATAATTTAAAGAGAATGAGATAATAAATACACCATCATTTACGTGGAAAATCCTTAAAGTGGAGAAAAACCCACGGGGTGATCGTTGATATTCACAGGCGTAAAAGATTTTACACTGTTGTTGATGAGAGAGGAGAGGAATGGCAGTGCCCTTAGTTGAGGTTTGCTTAAGTCTTCCCCTCTCCTTTTTACATGAGCATGTACTTATAGGCAATGTAATAATAATAATAAAAAAGGGGATGATCACATCCCCTATGCTTTTGGCTGATGAGATTGCTTTCAGGCGTAGGCTCATTTATTTTGTTCATCTCTTCTAGCTGTTTTGTCCTCAATAACTCAATCAGTCATAGCCGCTTGGTGGTTCCTCGTGGTTCGAGCCAATCAATCACGATCACTTGACTGTTAATCTGAACTCTCCTTTCCGCTCTGATATTATGTCCTGTCCAATGGCAATGATTCCCCATTCTTGTGATTCGGTTCTCGTTCGAGAAACGAGGATCTCCCATTCTTGAGATGTCGGTTCCTATTTCTAGGATCGATGATCTCCCGTTCCAGAAGCAGTAGTCACTCGCTTCAGAAACGATAGTCCCTCATTCCGGAAGTGAAAGTTCCCCGCTTCAGCATTCTTTTCCGCTCTGTCGAGGTCCCCCGCTTCAACGTTTTTTGCCATTCTGACGAGATCTCCTGCTTCATTGTTCTTTCTGCACACGTGTCTTGGGTGGTTTTTTTCCTATCACTTGCCCACATCACACTTAATAAGTTCCACTTATTGAGATGTAATGGTTTGTCCTTTCTTATCTTGTCGTTACGTCTGCCCATTTTCATTCTCGCGTGCTTTGCGTTTGTCGACTAACTTTTTTACCAGCTCGTTGTCGATGATGATTATTTTCCCTTCATTAGCTGCATTGTCTTTTCATTCTTTTTACTATGGGTTTATTGACAGAGTTTTTCCCATTTTCATCATTATGGGCTCATTGGCGAGGTTCTCCTCGTTTTCATCAGTATGGGCTCAGTGATAGAGTTTCTCCCGTTTCTTTATTCTTCATTTTCCTTCTCTCGTTCTATAATTGCATCGCACGAGTTTGAGTTTGATATTCCGCATTTGTTGGTAGAGTTTCTGATGTTTTCATATTTTTCTTTTTCCTTCTAGAAACGATATTTGTAAACACTCCCAAGGATTTAGGCTCCCTCCGTAGAACCATGACCCCGTTTTGATTCCCTACGGGCTCATCAATAGAGTTTCCCCCGTTTCTTCATTTTTCATCATCTCTTGCACGATAAGATTTCTGACATGAATATTATACAAGAAAAATATAATAATTGAAATGAGTAAGGAGCGAGTGTACCGTTTCATAATTTCATTGTAGGAATATGAGTTTGATGCTCCACTTCTATTGGTAGAATTTTTTCTGTTTTCCTTGCTACGGACTTATTGGTAGAGTTTCTTTTGTTTCCATATTTTATTTTTCCTTTTGGAAACGATGTTCATATATACTCCTAAGGACTTAGACTCCTTCCGTGGAACAATGACCCCGTTTTGATTCCCTACGGGCTCATCGATAGAGTTTCCTCATTTCTTCATTTTTCATTTTCCTTCTCTCGTATGATAAGATCTGCGAAATGAATATTGTACAAGAATAATATAATAATTGAAATGAGCAAGGAGTGAGTGTACCATTTCATAATTTCATTCCAGGAGCTTGAGTTTGGTGCCCTACTTCTATGGTAGAATTTTTCCCGTTTTCCTTGCTACTGACTTATTGGTAGAGTTTCTCTCGTTTTCTTATTTTATTTTTTTGCTTTCAATTTGTCCTTCCTTTTCTCACTTCTTTTCCCTTACTCATTCCTTCTTTTGCTCAGCTTTTTTCTTTAGCTCTTCTTTTTAGCCCTTCTTTTCTGAGCGTTTCTTTACTGAGCTGAAGGTCTTTCCTTAACTTATTTTCTTTTCTGTTCTGAAGTACTTTTCTCAACTTCTTTTCTTTCTGTTCTGAAGATTTTCCGGTTCTTAAGATATTTCCTTTTCAGTTCTCCAGACTTTCCCATTCTGAAGATGTTTCATTTTCCGTTCTTTAGACTTTTCCATTCTGAAGACGTTTTCCTTTTCCGATATGAAGATTTTCCCGTTCTTAAGACATTTCCTTTCCCGTTCTCCACATTTTCCCGTTTCTGAAGATGTTTATTTTTCCGTTCTCCAGACTTTCCCATTTCTGAAGATGTTTCCTTTTCCGTTCTTCAAACTTTCCTGTTCTGAAGAAGTTTCTTTTTCCGTTCTCTAGACTTTACCGTTCTGAAGATGTTTCCATTTCCTTTATTCAGACTTTCTCGTTCTGAAGATATTTCCTCTTCGATTCTGAAGACATTTCTTTTTGCGTTCTCCAGACTTTCCCATTTTGAAGACATTTAATTTTTCATCCCAGACTTTCCTATTCTGAAGACATTTCTTTTTCTGTCCTGAAAACATTTCTTTTTTCCTTTGTATTTTTGCTTCAATCAATGAGAATCACTTTGTTTGCACAAATTTTCTTCTATTGAATTCATTTTTTGTTGCATTTCATTACTTCCTCAAAGACTAGCAAAATTTTAGAGAACAATGTCCGTAGACGTTGTCAAGTAAAGAACTATGACATTGTCTTCATTCTGAAAAAAGGAATTTACGAACTGATATTTTATTTTTAGAACAATGTATGTAGACGTTCCCAAAGACTTAGGCTTCTTCCGTGGAACCATGATCCTGTTTTGATTTCCTTATGAAAACGGCGTAGTAGACTCTCCCTAAGACTTATGCTCCTTCCGTGGAGCCATGACCCCATTTTAATTTTCTTCTGAGAACGGCGTACGCAGACGCTTCCAGGGTCTTAAACTCATTCCGTGGAACCATGGCCTTATTTTAATTTCCTTCTGAGAACGGAGTACGTAGACGCTCCCAATGACTTAGGCTCTTTTAGTATAACCATGGCCTCGTTTTGATTTCCTTATGAGAGTAGGACTTATGAACTACCCCTCGTAAAGACTTACGCCATTAGTTCCTTCTAAGAGTTGGACTAATAAATTACCCCTCCCAAGGACTTATGCCCTTAGTTCCTTCTGAGAGTAGGACTTACGAATTGCCCCTCCCAAGGACTTACAGCCTTAGTTCCATTGTCCAAGAAGAGAGAGAGATTGACAGCCTACACGTTATCACGTTACAAGTTTTGATTGAGAGCTCCAAATTGAATTCAGTAATTTTTTCAATAAATATGCTTTTGCATATTCCTGATGATATAGGATTCATCGTATAGTTAGCTTCCAATAAATATAGTTTTATTTCTGAAGTTGATCGTTCTACATAATCTACTTTCCTGAATAGTCTTCATGAAAATTGTCATAACCCTTTTTTTAGCTCCGAATCAAGTTCTACAAAATTCTTCAAGAAGTATACATCCATATATTTTTAAAGATATATAATATGCTATGTAAGTCTATACAGTTTTAAAAGAAATCAAATTTGAAAGACGTGATTGAGTTTACTTTCCTGTACGAGGATTACCCTACTTTTGATATGGAGCTCAACTTGAATTCTGTAAAATTCTCCATGAAGCATAATATCATATCCATATGATTATGTGACTCGCCATGTAATTTTTCTTCAAATTTTTTTCATTTTAGTTTCCATTTCTGTTCCCATTGTCGCTTCCATTGTTAAGATATTTCTGTTCACATCATCACGATGTATTTGTTCCCGTAGTCAGGATGTCTCCATTCTCGTTGTTTGTTCATCCTTTATTTTCTTGCACTCATAAATTCATTTTGAATGACTGAATTTGCTTAAGTCGTAGCTTTCCTTTTTTGGTCTTCCCGTTCTAAAACATTTGAACGTAGCCTCATTGGTTTTTCCATTTTGAAACGTTTGAGTGGCAGCTTTCTTGACTTTCCTTCCTAAGAAGTTTGAATGTGGTCTTCTTTGCTTAACTTTTTACTCCGGAGTTTTTGCTTTGAAATTTCAAAACGAATTTCTTTTCTGAAATCCTTTCGTATTTCTATTCTGAAACTTTAACACTCTAACTTTTTATTTTCTGAAGATCTGAAGCTTTTCTGATCTGAATTTCAACTTTTCTAAAACCTTTTTTATTTTATGAGCTTTTTGAGCTCTGATTTTTTTAACTCATCCTTCCTTTCTGATATCAGGACTTTCTCGTTTCTCGAGACTTTCTTATTGCCAAGCTAATTTTGTTCACGTTCTCAAGATTTCCCGTTCTTGAGACTTTCTCATTCTTGAGACTTTCTCGTTCTTGAGACACTTTCCATTCTCAAGTCATTTCAACTCAAAACTTTAAATCCAATTAGAATTAAAACTCAAAACTTTGTTCATTACGAGTCAAATAAGTTCTCCTCTCCTCTTTTTTTAAGAAGTTGATAATGATGTCAAAGAAATAAGCCAATCGAATATGCAAGGACTGTGTTTATCATTTTCTGTTCCGTTTCCAGTTTTGTACTTGTTTTCGTTCTGCTTCCAACCCATTGCCGTTTATGTTCCCGCTTTTATTGTTGAGGGGACGTTTGATTTGGTTTTTGGCATTTTGGGAGGGATTTCTTCGAGTTTTTCTCTCGCCCTCAATGAAAGCACCAAAATGTAAAAGGTTTTTTTTCGGTGTGGAGAACCCTCTACGAACAAATGATAAAGATCATAATTTAAAGAGTGAATGAGAGGATAAAAACACCATCATTTACGTGAAAAACTCTTAAAGGGAAGAAAAACCACGGGGAGATCGTCGATATTCACAAGTGTAAATGATTTGACGCAGTTATTGATGAGAGAATAGAGGAATGACAGTGCCCTTAGTTGTGGTTTGCTTACGCTCCCCATCTTCTTTTACATGAGCCTATACTTGTAGGCATTTAAAATGTAATAATAATAATAATAATAATAATAATAATAATAATAATAATAATAATAATAATAAAAGGGGATGATCATTCCTTTCTCGAGATGTCGATTGCTTTCAGGCGTGGGATCATTTACTTTACTCATTCATTTTCGTTGTTTTGTCCTTAACAACTCAATTAGTTGTAGCCACTTGTTGGTTTCTCGTGGTTCAAGCCAATCAATCACAACCACTTGACTGTCTGTTTGAACCTTCCTTTCCGTTCTAGTGTTATGTCTTGTCCACGAGGTAATGATTCTCCATTCTCGAGATGTCGGTTCCCGTCTGGAAGTGATCTCCCGTTCTCGAGATGTCGGTTCCCGTTCTGAAAGTGATGATCTCCAGTTTCAGAAGCGATACTCACCCGTTCCAGAAGCGATACTCACCCGTTCCAGAAGCGATACTCACCCGTTCCAGAAGCGATACTCACCCATTTCAGAAGTGAAGGTTCCCCGCTTCAGCCTTCATTCCCGTTTTCTGACTAGATCTCCCGTTTCAGTATTCTTTATCGTTCTGACGAAATCTCTTACTTTAGTGTTTTTTCTACACATGTATTCTCCAAAAAAAAATTAAAAGTTGCACTCCCTGGAAAACGTAAAAGTTTCCTTGTATGAAAAATCATTGTTTAATAAGAAAATGTAATTCACAAATGGCATTCTTGTAATTAATTGACAATAAGATGGCTTATTTGGGCTTGAGTCAAAGATCCACTGCAAATGAAAAACTGTGCAACACGTGTTGGACATTTGGTCCCACTGCAAAAGAAAAAATGGTCAGCACGTGTTGGACTGGCGAGTAAGAAGGAGAGTGTTAGAGCTGTTGACTTGACGCCGACACTTCAAGTTAACATTCTAGATTGGATAAGATAGTCTAAATCCTGAAACCGATTTCGATCAGTGATCTAAATAGCAGGTGATGTTTATGCAGTATGTACCGTCTGTTTTTGTAGCGGATGGTTCAGATTGCACCATTCCCCCCTTTTTTGCTTTTCTAACATCTTTTTTCTTTTTCCCTCTTCTTTTCCTGATTTTTTATTCTTTTCCCATAGTTCAATCCGAACCGTCGGTTTTTCAAACTGTAGAGGATTCGTATCCTCCTCAAACAGCACTACTACTCTTGGGGAAATTCTAGAGATACGAGGAGACAGAAAAAATTAGACTTGTCTCTAATGATGATGTCATAAATCTATATTATACAGAAATGTAGAAATTGAAAAAATATCTGTTGACGATAATACTTCAACGACTTTTGAAATTTTACACTTTCTATAATGGTAGGTATAATGGTAGGTGAAATGAGAGGTATTAGTTAAAAGAATGGTGTGAAAACAAATTGTCTAGTAAAGCCTACGGGCATTTTTATTTTTTTGTTTTGTTTTATTTTGTGTCAAGTATTCGTTCAAAGAGTGGATTGGAGTTTTTGGTAATAACTAAATGGGTTATATTTATATAACAAGTTAATTAAAAAGGAAAAAGAATGAGAGAGTTTATATTTAAAAATGAAGTCATAAGTTGATTTTTCGGAAATAAAAAAAACTATTTAATAAATGCACTCCCAAATAGAAACAATATTGTTTCAAATCTAAGTTTAAAGAGTACTAGCCTTATTTGAGAGAGCATTTATTAAAGAGTTTTTTTTGTTCTATAAAGAGTTTTCTTATTTGGGAGTGCATTTATTGAAGAGTTTTCTTATTAGGGAGTGCATTTATTGAAGAGTTTTATAATAAAACTGTTTTGAATTTTTTTATAAAATGTGTGAAAGAAAACTTATTTTAATGATTGTTTTTAGAGAAATTTTGTTCATAATTTATTTTTAAAAATATTTATATGTAACGTAAATAATTTAAAATTTTTATTTATGATTTCACAAAAATTATATTATGACTTCATCTTTAAAAAATATAAACTCTCTCATTCTTTTTCCTTTTTAATTAACTTGCTATATAAATACAACCCATCTTGTTATTACCAAAAACTCCAAGCCACTCTTTGAATGGGTACTTGACACAAAACAAAAAACAAAAATGCCCGTAGACCATATAACTAGCACATTGTTTCAAAACCATTCTTTTAACTAATACCTCTCATTTCACCCACCTTTTATTACCTAACCACTAATCCCAGCTACCCCTCCCTCCCTCCATGAGTCCACATATTCACAAGCCATACTCTTACCTAGCTCAAAACCCACCCTTTTCAACCCATCTCACGTTCATACCTCAGAGCTCAAATATAATGGACAAGGTAACCGGAGAAAGAAAAATTACCCACAAAAATTGTGTAGATTGATACATGACAGTTGAAAACTGAAAATCAACGAAGGAAAAGTGAGATAACAAAGAAAAAAAGTAAAAAAAAAAAAGGAAAAAATGTAAAAAGTGAAAACAGTTTTTGTTTGTGATGTTAGTACCTAAATTTTTTTAATAAAAACAACAAACTTTTATAAAATTTGATTCATGCTTTGTCGTTTACGAGTTGTGGAGTAAACCCACATCAAAAGGTGAAAAATCCATTAGCTTTTCTTCTGCTTTTAGATTTGTTTTGTCATTTAAATTTTTTATAAAAAATAATTTTATATGAAGGAATGAATTTAGTTCAGATCCGTACCTGCCAAATTTAACATTTTCCATTGATGAATCTACTTTGGAATTCAAAAAACAGAGCATATATCCCCATAATTTTAAAAAAATTCACTGACAGCCATGATATTACTTGAATACTCTCAATTTAAGTTATAGCATAGCCCTAACCATTTTAAAGAAATCGACTACCTCATATTTGACTCATATTCTCATATTTGACTCATATTCAATTTAAAATCAGATTTTGAAATTGTCAAAAAGTGTTTTCATGAATTTTAAACGAGAACTTGAAAAAAAAGTAATGATTACACATTTTTATTACGAATCCTCATCCCTTTCGTGGACTTCACTTGCATTTCATTCATCTCTCTTACTGTTACTATTTCCCTCTATCTCTTGAAGTCGTAACATCTCTCTCTGCAAATCTTTAAGTTTTCATCTCCCACAAAAAGAAATCACAACAAGGTAAGTTTTTAGGTTTCTGAGTTTTTATTTTCTAGAATCTGATGTGTTTTTTCTGAGTTTCTGATGTGTTTTTATTGGTTTTTTGGGGTTTTTTTTTTCAGGATTTCTGTGTTTCTATTTTTTGTGGATGTTTAAATCACAACAATGTTGTTTTTCTAGGTTTCTATTTTTTTCCGGGTTTCTGAGTATTTTTTTTATGGGTTTCTAAGGGTTTTTTTTCCGAGTTTATGAGGTTCTGGTCTTGGTGGTGTCTATTTTCTGGGACACGCTCACCGTGTGACCATCCTGTAGTGTACACGAGGATCGTGTAAACCTCGTAAAGAACGAACGCCCACATAATTACAGACCAAGATATGGTGCCCTTTGGTTGGGAGAGAAAGGGTAAGAGGATGAAAGTAATTGTATTTTAATAGAAGGGTAAAAAATTGAAGCGTATTTTGATTTTAATTGAGGGTATGCATAATTATCTTATAATAATATTTTAACAAAAAATTTAACAAAGAAATGCGACTAGGGGTATTCATTGGACGAGTTACTTTGATTTTAGATCAATTTTATAACTAAACAAATATAATGATTTAATAAAGGAGCAAACAAAAGCCAATCAAACATGTAAACCAATCTAAACCAAACCATCAAATATCGATTTGGTTTGGGATGAGTTGACGGTTTTATTTCTTTTGTATTTAAAGTTTAACATAGTTAATCCATAAAAATAACAAATCTTAATAAAATGAGTATTATTTCATTGGATTACTTAAGTAATAAAATGATTTCTAGGTAATCAATAAATAATAGAAATACATCTTATTTTATTAAGTTGAGATCATGTGCTGCATGAAGGTTGGACTAGATTGTCATGAAATTAGACTTTTCATTATGCCTAAGTAGTCGGTTTAGTTTGAGTTGGGTAATATTAAGAGGAAAGCGAACCCAAACCATTATTACTATTGAAAGCATCGAATAGATTATGGTTTGGGTTGGTTTAGGCGGATCCGTTGATTCGTCATTTTTTTGCACACTTCTAGGTGTGAGTGTCCTTACTTAAAAATAACATGAGATGTGAGTAATATTTTTAAACCTAAATGGGGTGCGAGTGCCATTTAATGAAAATTTAGGGAGTGTCATTGATATTTTTTTAATTTTTATGATTAATTGTATATATAAATTTATTATGAGGGAGTGCACCCCTCAAGTTATTTGAAAAAATTTAGTCTAAATACAGAATAAATTAGTCTAAACACCTTTTTCGATAAATAAATAAAAAAGTGCATGTGAAAGAATGTGATGTTTTTGTGTCACCTGAAGTATCTTTAAAAAAATATCTTTATGGTAATATTTTAATGACATACATGCGCGTATAACTTATAAGATTTCACACACATGCAATAAATCAACATAATAAAAAAATTAGTTGTGTGACATAGAGATACAATTTTCACACAACGTGGTTGCGTAAATCATGATTGTGTTGAACACCACAACGACATACAATGTAATACAATATTATTTTTAGATCAGAAATCTCATACTCAGTTGAATAAAATTGATTTGAAAATTAATAGTTTAAATAAGCTTTTAAAATTATTTTTCAATTATATTTTCATACTTATATCTGATCAATCTAAACTGTTGAAATAAAAATTCAACAATCTATATTAGCCTAACATCACATGTTGCATGCTTTGATCACCGGCTTGCGTGATCCAAATCAAGTTCTTTTATTTAGGTTCCATATAAGTTACCAATTCATTGTAATCATTTCACATATTTGATGCTAGGTGAATGTTTGGTCTTTCTCATCAAATCAGAATTTGAATCTCAGATAACGAAATCAAAATATTATTATAAAGAAATGTGAAATTCATGCATGAATATTTATTAGCGAAAACTAATTCTAACATTTGACTTGACTTTTAGAATGAAATCAAATGCACACTTTTGACAAAATAAATTATCCATAACTTAGTTGACTAAAATATATTGTTCATTTTGTTTTGTTTCTTTCAAGAAAACTAACGATAGTTGACTAAAATATATGCTCATTCATAATTCAAAGTGCTTGATAACAAAACAGTCTAGTTCTCGTTGCTTTTCATTAGTGCGTGTATGCGACGTTAATGAAATGGATATGAAAAAGTGGGTAATACATTACATTTAAGAAAAATACAGATCCTCAAAATAAGGCCCCTCTGTAATAATACAATGCAATCAAAAAATAACTAATATCTTCAAATAAAAATAATAAAATGAGTTATAATTACATATCGATCAATTACGTACATAACCATCTTAAACAAAAAATAATGAAATAGAGTCTCATAATGAGCCTGTTTAATTCTACTTAAATTTATAATTTAAACTTTTAAGTTATAACTTATTTAAGTTTAATTTTAATTTATAAGTTAAAACATGTTTGGTTTAGCTTATTATACTTAATTTTAAGTTATAACTTATTCTAAATTGATGTTTGACAAATAAGTGAATAATTAAATTGTTTTAATTAAAATTACTTCAGTATCTCTCTTAATGATATAGCTTGCATTTAGATCATTTATTTAGTATCCATCTTTTTCAGATTGTTAATCTAAACAAGAGTCATTCCGCCAACCCGGGACTCATCCCGACCCGCTTCACACTTGACCCCGGCTCCCCAACCTAATGGTCGGGGTCAGAGTCGATGTCATGGTCAGAGTCGATGTCGGGGTCGTGGTCTGAGTCGAGGTCTAGGTCTGGGTCTAGGTCGAGGGCTGGGTTGAGCAGTCATGTCCCCGACCCGAACTTCTGATCTCATGTCCCTGACCAGACCCGACCCCGACCCATTTGACTCGTGTCCCACTGGAACCCGGTTCCCTAACCTAAGGACTGAGGTCAAAGTCGATGTTGCGGTCGCGGTGGGGTTTGTGGTAGGGGTCGGGGAGTCATGTCCCCGACCTAAACTCCTGACCTCATGTCCCTAACCAGAATTGACCCCCCGACCCATTTGACCCGTGTCCCACCCAAACCCGACTCCCCATCTCGACTCGACTCGAACATGTGACCCCAACAAGACTCCCTGACCCGACCTTTGTTCCCGACTCGACTTTCCGACCCATCCTGACCCATGACCCATCCCTACCCCATGTCTCACCCAAACCCGGCTCCCTAACTCGTGTCCCCAACCCGACCCGTCCCTCCGACTTGACTTCACGACACGTCCCGTCCCGACTCGTGACCTTGATCCGAACTCCTGACTTTGGGAAAAGTATCATTGCAAGAATCAATGATTGCATTAGCGCCAACACTCCAGTTCAAAACAGCACAGTTTCCTTCTCATTTCATATATTTGTCTTAAAGAATAGATGTTTGTTTGTATAGTTTTTAAAAAAGATGGGGATCATTTTGGACATATGAAAAAAATTAAAAGAATTTTAAATTAAAAAACTAGATTTGTTTAGCTTAAATAAGTTGCTACCTTTTTAGCTTAAAGCTGATTAGCTTCAAAGCAACATAGTTTCCTTCTCATTTCATATATATGTCTTGAAGAATAGATGTTTGTTTGTGTAATTTTTAAAAAAGATTGGGGTAATTTTGAACATGTGAAAAATTAAAAAAATTTAAGTAAAAAAACTAGATTTGTTTTGCTTAAAACTTATTAGTTTTTTAACTTAAATAAGCTGCTAGCTTATTTGAATAAGTTGTGTCAAACGCCCTCCTAAAAATAAGTTATTTACTTATTTAAGCTATAAGTCATAAGCCGCAGCTTATAAGCTAAGCCAAACGAGACTAAATGAGACCAATATATAGAAGTCAAAAGTGTGTTTTGGGGAATTGGTTAGGAATTTGAACTTATAATCTACTCTCTAGTTGACATACGATTACTACTAGAGTGTACTGTTGACCACTCAATTATAGGTGAATAACCAAACATGCGACTTAAATTTTAACCCCAAGCACACACATACACACATGTAAACATTGAAGTATGTAAAACGATGCACATTCTTCCCCTTATTATTATATTGTTATTATTATTTATTTGTGGAAAATTGTTCCCCTTATTACCCTAACCCAAACTATATTTTGAGGGTAAAGAGTAAGAACTCATAATCTCAAGTGTGGGTGTGAGGATTTATCTATTTGCTCTAATCAATCTTGTGATTTCCCAATAGAATACAATATATCAATCATTTTTCCCCCTTTAGGGAATATCAATGGAAAACATTAGAGTGTATATCAATTAGAGAAAGGCATCTTAGTTAAAAAATAGTGAGGATAGCTATGGCACACAAATATGTTATGTGTATCTAGCCTTGGCCAAATATCAATGATATCATGGTAGATAGTTTTTTTTTTCAAATCACCTTTTCATTTTCAGGCTACTTCATATATGGCTTTTTGTTCATCGCTGCATATCTTCACGTTGAACCAGAATGGGTTTGAATGTCATTAACACGGCAATTGCCTCGACCACGTTTAGAATGAAGAAAACCATTTGGTCACCTGCAATTCAATGATTTTTGTCAAAAATACAACCCAAGAATATGTAGGATAAAAATCACAGAAAAGTAGAAGTGACTATTTGCATTTACTACACTTGTGTTGACAAAAAAGGAAAGAGATGAAGAGCAATGATATCCTTGCTTTCAGCACAAACTTAACTTTAACAGCCTAGTTCCACAACTAGTGGTGTCTGCCGTAGGTCCCATTGAAAGATCCCCATTTTTGTAAATCCAATGAGCATTTAGTTGGAGTTTGATATATACTTTAGCATTTTAATAGCTATCATAGTTCCAATCCTATTCTCACAAAGTTAGCGATTCCAACAACTCATTCTTGCCTCCTTATATAAGGAATTATGGAACATGCACTTGCCTCATTTTCGCAGTATCAGATTGAACCTCAAAAAGAGTATTAGATATAGATCATCTTTATAAAAAATAGTTGATTTTAGATTATAATTAGTGATTGATTTGTTTATATTCGTTATAGAAGCACGGCTTGCCTAACCAATACTGGTTAAAAGGTCAAAATAACCTTACAATTTGATTAAGCGAGTTTCTTCTTTGGTAACAAAAAATAGATTTATCAATGTGAATTGAAGTACTGAACATACCACTCATGAGAATGATTTCTCCTATTTTGCAGAACAATGAAAAACGAGACTGAAGATAGCCAGTGTGGTGTACCTGGGAGGAAGGTAGCAACTTGACGTTTTTGTGCCCAAGAAAAACTGCATGGAAGAAGATCTCATCAATTCATTGCAAGATTTTGAAATCAAATATTTATCTTTTATACTTATTATGCTAAAATGTTTCATTAAACACAAATTGATATAGTATGCAATGATCTTTGCAGCATGTATGGTCTTTCAATTAAACACTAACGGCTAAACAATTTGGAAGCAGAGAAGGCATTATTCCACAGTGTGGTGTTTGACATGCCTTGAGATTGGCGGATGCCTCTAGTTTATGCCAATTAAGAAGATTGGGCTAGTGGATGGTTGACTAGTTAAAAATGTTGATTTGTCTTGTAATTCTTACTAAAATAAACCATCAAGTTCTATAAGCATTCAAGAAACCTTCTAATAAATAGATCATTATGAGCTATAGATATGATAAATGCTTGGAACCCTTGAAGTAGGCTTCTATGTTCCTTGGACGTGTTCCTTGAACGTCAAGAGCTTAACCAATGGTCCTATCATGAATTGACTTAACACTAAACACATTAAGGACATAACTACTTACCCCTTTACACTACTTTAAGGTAGGAGGGGAAGGAAATCTCGGAACAAAAGATACCCAACCATGTCATGCTTTTCTTTTCTTTAAATCGGTCAAATACTTCCTTCCTATAGAATTATTTTTAAGTTTTTATTATGCACAAAAGGAGCATAATGGTCAGGTTCGATATTATGGCATAGGCAGGACTCTAGCCAGGTGTTTTCAGAATCAAAACATGAGAAAAGACATCCATGACATTCTAAAAGCACCCTGATAAACAGAAGACAAACTTTCCAAAAAGAATTGTCTCTTTACTAGAAAAAAAGTCCTAGAATTCATTTCCCCCCAGATTGACCAATAACGAGTTAATGGAATAACTTCCCGATAACGGTCTTTACAAAAGAAGAACCAGCATACTTCCAACTGGAGATGAAACTTAGAGTAGACACAGGTGTAACCAACGAACATTTAAATGTCCAAAAGGATTTCCTAAACACCCGAGTAAAAGGAAACAGCAGCCATCTATTGGAATGTTCTAATTCGATAAAAAAAATCCCCATGTACACTTACAGCGCTCCACCTCCGGCCGGACCAGCTGCTTTGAAAAGAGACATGGCTGTCATAGCAATGCCGTTAGCAGCTCCTCTTTGGTGTTGTTCCTGCATATCACATTGTCAAATAAATTGAGGAAGCAGGTTTCGACCATAAAATTATAGATGAGAGAGAGAGAGAGAGGACTGTAAACAAGATGAATATTTACCACCGCTTTGTTTTGCAGAATGAACATACCAGTCACAATGCAGGTCTGAGAAACAGGAAAAAGGATGGTTAAATGAACTCTAAAGCTAGATAAGCAACCTGCTACCAACATGTCGTCAACATACAACAGCAGATATCAAAAGTATTTTGATGCTTCAAGAAAATGCGCAAGTGTTATAATCTTTCAAGAAACGAGCGCGTAAAGCGGATCAATCATAGCAAGAAAGCATAACTTACAGAAAAGAGATTCTTAAGCACTGATGCACCGTTTATTACAATGAAGAGGGAGATTCCTGACAGCATTGCTATGTATGGATAACTTGCCAACAGTGGTATGGATAAAGCCTGCATGAGTAATTGATAAACCGACGTGCTTACAAGCTCGAAACATTGGATTGACTAAGCCTGAATTAGTTATTTATTCCAAAAGTTGTTTGTCATCAATAATATTAATATGCCAGCAAAATGATGTCTGGAACTTACCCCAAAAACTCGAGATACCATTATGGGCCCAAACACCTTCTGAATATATGGGTATAATGTCAGTTGAAAAACAAAAAGTCCAAAACCTAATAATACAATTCGGTTAGCAACAGTAGAACAGTCCACAGAACTTGGTTACTGACCCGGGAAAAAAAACGACTTAATTGATACAAATTGGTTGTATGAAATATCACCTGTCCGAAAGTTAATCAAGGAACTCACTTTAAAGTTTAAAGGGGAAAAGATGATAAACATATGAAAAATGAGGATTTGGAACTCTCTTCAAATCATTAAGATTTAGAAGGGGGGGAAATCCTAAAGACTGAAAATTCAATCTAAAATACTCAATCCTAAATAAGTACAAACGAAGAGTTCATATATCTAAAAATCAGAAGACATGTTTAAATGTGTGTGCCTCACACACACGTGACATGAGCACGCACATACACACAGGGTACCTGAAATTGCAAGAACTTCACCCACATCCTCAGTTGAATAGCTCAAGCCTCCATATTTGCGAGAGCTTACAGCCCATAGTGAAAATATCTACAGTAGAGGAAAATATTAGTCAACAGGACAGTTATTTTTGTTATATATTCAATTGAAATTAGTCCAACTTGCAATTATATGATGAAAGACTAAGATAGCTTTACTAAAGTAACAATATTACCTCACAGAAAAACATAATACTTTTCTATAAGAGGTACCTCTGTGTAAGCCATGTCATGCAGTGAGAATACACAATAGACAAGGATTGATGACATTAAGGGCCAATTCTTGAAGAGATTTTCCTTAGATGGTGGCTCTTCTCCTTCATTTTCACTCTTCTCTTTCGTTGCACTTGACCCATTTAATTGAGTTTCCAATTCTTCATATGAATCATCCGATGAGATAGTTTTTTCATTGTGCATGTGCAATGTTTCCTGAGGTATGACATTTTAAGCAATAATCAGAATTTGTACAAAATGCAAGAAAATATGCATGCGTGCATACATGAACCATTTTTTTTATAGAGCTTGGCCGTTCTTATGTTTGTTGCACAGTAAGCAGGAGCCGTACATGTACAAAAAGAAACTCCCATAAGATGTGCGGTAGATACGATTTATGTCTACTCAGAATTAAGGTCTATCACTCAATTAGATATTCAAATTCCCAGGCGCTTAATCAATTGTGAAATGATTCCAATTCCAAAACTTTTATCTAAATCTAATGCTTCAGTAATACCCAAATATTTAATAAAGAGTATTTTTGTAATTTAACTCACTCACACCATATATGCGCATACACCCTAAGTCACCCAATTTGTTCCCCTCACACCACATGTTCTCTCTCAATCGTTTTCCCCCAAATCTCTCTTTTGTTATCTCAAGCTAATCTTTACAACCACCTACAACTCTCTCTCCCCTTTTTATATTACTCCACATCTCTAATTCTTTTGCAGTTTTCTTCACCCAACGGAAACCCATTTTTGCGTGTTACTTCATCTAGTTTCTTCTTCAACAATTGTCCTCCATTAATCAAGGAAAGTGATTTTCTTGTTTTTTCTCTTTTATTCTCTTACTTTTCTCTAATCAACTTAGATTTTGATCAATTTATTGAAGAATCAATCTGAGTTTTTTTTTTCTTCTCCTTTAATTTTTCCAGCAAGCTCTTTGTTCCATCTTCTTCTCGTTCGTCTTCTTTGTCTCCTTTTCCATTTGTTCTGCCATCAATTTAAGGTAAACTAATTCTTCTCTATTTCTTCATTCTTTTCTCGTTTCTCATGCTTTCAACCTTAATCTTTTATTTAATGTTTATATAATATCCAATTCTGGATTTTTCTCAATTTTTTAGCGATAGGCATTTTATTCATCTCTGTTTCCGGCATCGTCATCACACCACTTGCAACTCCATTTTGGTAAGCTTCAATCTCCCTCTCTATTTCTGCTTCTCTCGGTCTCTCTCTCTCTCTCTCATTCGTCTACTTCTTCCCCCTATGTTTCTGCTTCTCACACTCTCTCTCTATCCCCTTTGTCTCCATTTTCCCTCTTTGTTTCTGTTGTCTCGGTCTCTCTCTGTCTCCCTCTCGTTATTTCTCTCAGTCTCTCTCTTTCCTGCGTCTTTCCCCTCTCTGTTGCGTCTCTCTCCTTCGTCTCCCTCTTCCCCCTCTATTTCTATTGTCTCGGTCTCTCTCTCTCTCTATCTCCCTTTCATTATTTCTCTGGGTCTCTCTCTTTCCTTCGTCGTTCCCCCTCTCTGTTGCGTCTCTCTCTCCTTCGTCTCCCTCTTCCCCTCTGTTTCTGCTTCTCTCGATCTCTCTCTCCCTCTCCTTCATCTCCCTTTTCTGTCCCTCCCCTTCTCTTGAACCGGTTCACTTGAACTAAACCAGTTCATTCAGATCGGATCGAACCGATTCAGTTAGACCAGAGCAGATCAGACCGAACCGGCCCTAAACAGCAGAACCCAACCAGTTCAGACCACTCGAACCTTGTTGAACTGTGTTGAACAGCTTGATAATTTACACCCGGTGTAGTTTCCACATGTTCTCAACCTCGCTTAGTTAATTAAATAATTGTAGATATTATATGAATTTGTTGTGATCTGGGATCCTTAAATTTCAGGTCATTAGTTGCTGAATTTAATTCACAGCGAATCTAGGTAAGTGGATTTACATAATAATCTGGTTCATATGATATAAGTGTATAATATATAATGTGAAAGTATTTTATTATTTCTTTATGTTCAATTTTATGATCAAATGTTTTATTTATTTTTCATATCACGATGAAACTATTTACCATGTGAAATATGATTATATTTTGAGTTATATATGTAATAGTTGTATCATTTATGTTTCATGACACTCAATCTATCATGTTCACGTTCATATTACAAGTTCAAGTTCAAGTTGTGAATCAATTCTCGTTAGGGTGTTAATCGAGGGATATGCCAAGTCGAGATCAAACAAGTATAAGTATTTGCATGTATAAGTATAAGTTCAAGTTATATGTTAACCATGAAATCGGTGTGTTATTACAAGTAATTTATGTGACCAGTGAACGTGTGAAATTAAATTTGCATGAGTTATAAGTTTATATTTATGTCATGTGAAACTTATTAGTATGTGAATTTACTTACTGAGAATTTTTAATACTCACACTCCATAGATGATTGTATTGCAGGTGATGGTGAGCAGCGGGAGTGAGAGACTGTCATAGCAAGCATGATTATGATTTTTAAGTTAAATTATAACGTAATGACTTTAGTTTGATTTAAGTTATTTCAGAAATTTATGAATATTCATGTTTAACTTTCATGCCTTATGGATTTTTGTTATTCGATATTAGTACTGTTTAATGAATCATTTAATTCAAATTAATGAGTTAATATTTTTTTAAATAATTTTATGTTTCCGTTATTTAACGTTAAAATTAAGACAAAACTAGAGTTTTCAATTTCAGTATTTTATCAAATTAGGGTTTTAATTGAATTGAAGATTTTTCAAAATTATGAAGCATGTTTAACCCTCAGGATGGGCGTTACAGCTTCACTTATAAATTCAGAAATATACCTGTCTGAAGGAAAGAGAAAAAATGAAAGGCAAAAGAACTCTTGCTGATGAAGCCCATGATATAACGAGAATTACTATGAACGAATAAGCACGCAACGGAAATACAAAATGAACAAACGTTTCAATATATTTGGTAAAAGCAACCAATCAACAAGACGATATTGTTAGAATACACCACCAGAAATAACAATGGAAATGAAGTACACACCGGAAGCGAAAAAGAGAAAACTCCAACCACCACCGCGAAAGCTGAGATACAGAGGCAGGGTAAGAAGTATGGAAATCTGAAATAAAGAAAACAAGTCGAAGAACATCAAAAAACAATCAGTCAATGACCAAACATGAAAAATAAAGCATATTGGCAGGGAGACTACTCATTACTGACCTTCCAAACAAACCCTTTTGGGAAAAAATGCTTGGATATTTATCTGCGGGCTGAGTTATTGTCCAAATATTAGAAGAAAAATAAAAAGAATCAAATAATAAGAACGAAAATCCCTCCTCCCTCCACCAAAAAGTTACAGCCAGAGCAGGTCCGCTTCCAGTGTCAGGAGGTGAGAATTAGAAGTACCTGTGCAAGAAAACCTCCCAAAGCTGGGCCAACGATCAACCCTATTCCCCATGCTGTACTAATCTGAAATTGAACCATATGATTATATAGTGTTATCATGATAATGCCATTAGTTTAAGTAACTCAAAATAGACGTTGATGAGTAAACTCACTGCTGAGATTCCTACAGCTTGGTATTCTTCAGGAAAAATTTCAATTGCATATGCCTGTTAATGAAGTTCATTAAGTGGAAAAGAGGAAGCAGTACAGAAAGCTAAATTTTCAGAAAACTTAATAACTGTTCATCTGGTTGATTTGAAAACAAATTATGGTAACACTGTTGTTTCTAAAAGAAAATATCCAAAAACGTGTTTGGTAGTAGTACTCAGAAAGTGTTGAGCCAAAATTTTTCTGAAAACATATTCATATCAAAATCAAATAACATCCGAGTATGCGTTTGGTAAACTTGTTTTTGGGTAGTATTATTTCAAAAACGGAAAAAGAAAATTGAACTTGTATCAAACAGTGGAAACATATGAACAAAGCCTCCTTGTTTAGAGCAATAAAGATAGTTTTGAAGAGTTGTACCTTTATTGGTCCAAGTAAACCATTTAGACTTCCAAGAAGAAACCTTGTAGTAACAGCCATCCAGAAGTTTACACTAAGGCCAAACAGAGTATTGAATATAATCCTGATACCAAGTAAATAACAATGACAATTTACTAGAGAGAAGTACAACAAGGTTGATACTGTAAAGAGAAAATTCCCAAGAGAAAATTTCAGATTTATCACATCCGTAGTAACTAGTGTATAGTTAGTTAATCACTAACACTGTCAAAATCCCAATCATAATTACAGGCTTTCGACCATAGCGGTCAGCCACTAATCCCCATGCAACTGATGTCAATACTCTGCCAAGCATATATGCAGACCCTACAATGTGCGGAAATGTTTGTTAAAGCTTGAAGAATCTGAAGAATGGAAATGAACAAAATAGAGAGAAGAGAACCATGAAAGAGTGAAGGCTGAAGATAGCTCACCCACATAACCAGCATAACTTCCAATATCTTCCTCTCTTTTTGCAATCTTGAAATCCCTAACCTGCAGATCCATTATGCCGAGCAGAGTATTTGATATGATATAGGTTGATAGGAAATAACAGAGCTAGAGACAGAATGTGTTTGTCTGTTTAATCAGGTTTGCATTAATGTGTGCTCAGCTCAGTTAATAACAAACAGAATGAGTGAATAGATGTCAAGTGAAGCAGATCAAAATCGCTCACGGAGCTATGAGTAAGCTCGGGTAGATATATACTCACCATGAAATATAAGAAGGGAAAGAGTGATGATATTGGCAGTGCTGGAAGGAACAAAAAAAAAACAGAAAAAGAAATATAATTAGGATTCAAACCAGGGAAAAACATAACATCACCAGAAACATATAACCATTGCACAAAAGAAGCAGAAGAAAGTCACAATGTAACTTGATATATTGCATTGACGACTGAAAATTTCTAAAATATAACTTCACTGTTAGAGAGAGAGAGAGAGAGAGAGAGAGAGAGAGAGAGAGAGAGAAATCAGTCTCAACCATTAAGCAGATATCTATAAGTAAAAAATTTAGTCATCGATCATGGCATTTGTTTCAGGTTCCAAGAAGATGTAACGTACGTTCAATAAATAAAAGAGAAGTGCTCCCACTAACTAATACAACATTTGTTCCATTTAAAGTAGCACTCTATTCAGCACGTCGTTGTTCAGCTTCAGTTGAGAGAAAAATTGTCCCCACACAGCAACAAACAAACACAACAGACAAGCAATGCATCCGAGAACAAACACCTTGTCTGTCCATGCTGCCGCAATAAGAAGAATAAGAAGATGAAGGAGAAACCACATACCAGTAGAAAGAACGATAAAAGATACAGAACTAAGCTCTCTAATGGGGAAGCCTCTACGCAACTCCTTGCGCTGTTCCATTATACAACCAGGGCAATTCTCATAGTAATACGCTTTCTTCAACAATCTTTCTCTGCTCTCTTCCGCCATATTTGCTCTCACCCAAAAAAAATATGTTCACTGCTACCCTCAGAAAGTGGAGAAACTCCCTTTGCCAGTGAAAATCTAACCCCTCATATGTATTGCATTACCCTTGAATTCAATTCCAACCAAACAAAAACTAACATGGAAAATGAAAATATAAAAGAAGAATTCCTGGTGGTAAATGTGATGGGATTGATTGGTGGCTGCTCAACGTGATATACTGATGGACCAATTAAAAATTTATGAACATCATTGATTGCGTAAGTTGACGAATCAGCATTTTCGTCTTCTTTTTGTTTTTTATACATTTTCTCGTTGGATTTGTATTATTATGGGATTGAGTTATCAAATTTAATTCTTCTTCTTTTAAACTGAAAAAGATGTTATTAATTTTTGAATTAACAACTCTCCTTAAAAAAAACCCCGACAAATGAGTAGGCGAGCAGGAGCGGAGGCGGAGGCGGACCCAGGGTCTGAAGGGTTTTTTTGACACAATTAACGTTGTTGTTTTTTTAAAAAAAATTCATATATATGCGGTAGTTTTAGAAAATATTTTAAATATTCAACAGCTAAAGTGATTTTAGAAAATATTTCAAAAAAAAGATACGTTGAGTTTATAGTTAGCCAAAATTATCTTTGCAAAAGACGTTTTCATAATGAATAATCTCCTGCGATATTAGCCTAGTGAAATCGCCTTGAAATTGTCTTTATAAAAGAAGATTTTCTTAGGACCTAAAGTCATATTTTGCAAAAATGACTTCTTTGAATATTAAAATTGTCTTTGCAAAAAATAATTTTAGTTCAATTTCTCAGCTGAAATCATCTTTTACAAATACGATTTCAGTATTTTTATCTCCCCTTCCAAATATTTCTCTAACTTCATCCAATTCAAAACCTGTATAATTATAAAATTGAATATGCACACGAAATCATCGAGCAGAACATTCAACACATTCAATAAACAGCCCACATTTTTAACAAGCAGCCTCATATCCCCACACATTTAATAAGCAACTAACATTTTTAACAAGCATCATCATATCCACACACATTCAATAAGCAGCCTACATTTTTAACAAATCATAAAGCATATAGAGTAAATATATGACTCAAAAGATCATTACAACCTCAATATGACCAATAATGTTATTACAAATCTAATATGTTTATTCAATAAAAGTTTGTTACATAATACAAATAAGCCCATCATGTTTCAAACGGTGGTATTCTTCTTATTGTTCTTAGACATCTTTTCATATGTTTGTAATTGAGTTACTTGTGATAGACCTTCCTCCATAATAGATGTGTTTTCCTCTACAACAGACGGGACTTCCTCCACAATATGTGTGTCTTCCTCCATAATAAGTGAGTTTCGGGCACGCCTTCTTGTTGAAATTGTATCCATAAAGTATGGTGTAATAACTATTTATGAGTATTTAGTTATTTATCTGACATTTATGTATTACTGAGTTTTATGAATAAATGAAAGATTTCATTTGATTAAAGTGTGTTTACAATTCACTTTAAGTTCTAGAACTATTACCAACGTAAGAAGAGTAAAGACGAAAGGGTTTTCTTGATAAACTCTTCTGAAATAGTTCAGAATGCTATTCGCAGTCTTAGAATCGAATGGACAATCGAGTCTGATTACAACTGTTAGGTTAAACCAAAAGATATGGAATTCATGATAAGATTACAATAGCAACAGCATCACCTTATACTTTATTGATGTGTGTGTGATTAAATAAATTGGGCCTGGTACTCAATGACATGAGTCATTGAATAAGACATTGTGAACTGTACGAGATACTTCACTAATATGTATTTCTTATTCACAATCAATAAAGGACTTAAAGAAATAAACTAGAGGGATAAAATGATAATTTTTTAATCAGATCTTGTTATTGATATTAACGAAGGGTAACATCATAAAATATTATATGGACTGTGAAATAAAAATGTTTATTTGCATCAACAAAAAATGTAGCGCGCATGAATTGAGAGTTGATTCGGTATCAGACTATAGTAGAGTCATACAGTGTCAGGATTAAATAGGTTAGAAATTTATGGAGATAAATTAGTCGGGTATTTAAATCTCATAGTTTTATTCATGTGGGTCTATTCGATCTCAGAACTAGCTCATAAGGACGGGAATGAGAAACAACGTCGGTTGAACTAAAAATGTGTTTTGGGCTAAGATATACTTCTCAAACACATATGTGATGTGTGTCATCACTAAATTTAGTGAACACCAAAATTAATGTTCAAATTAATTAATTTTTTATTTTCTAATTATTGGATGATTAGTAAATAAAAGAAAATAATTTATAGGGATCAATTTAATTTATCAATTTGAATTGATGAATTTGGACACAGCCTTGGCTCTAGGAGAGATGTAAAAATCACAGATTGCTGTGCAAGGGAGGTAAATTTTGGTTTGATCGTATGTGGGTATATGGGTAAATTATGTAATTAATATAAAAGTGTTGCAAACCTAACCCTAAGCTAAGCGCTAGACAGAGCACAAAATGTTGTCTCTTCTGTCTTCCCTATTGTTGCCGTCGAACCTTCTAGAAGAAGAAGAAAAATTATTTTTTTCTTCCTCACTTGTTTTGAGAGACCACACTCAGTTCCTATAAATATCCTTGTGAAATATACTTTTGAATCCTACGAGTGTTGTTGGTGTGAAGATCGATTACGAATCTCAAGAAAGAGGAACGCCAGATAATTAATTGGATCCTATCAATTCAGAAATTATCCATTACAAGAAAAAGTATAAAATTATTTCTATCTTTTTTCGATACGTTTATCTAAATACGCATGATCATAGAAAATATTTTATATTTAATATGATTAAATATTTGTTGGAAAAAAATGTATATTCTGTACACGAACGGTTCGTGGTTCATTTATGTTTTATGAAATTTTAAAATCCAATCCAACACTTCTACCTCCTCCTCCGGGAGTTGCACCCCGTCCTCCTCTACGGCGTTGAGGTTGATGAAATTGTTCAGAAGTGGAACCAAGTTGAGTCATTGATTCACCTCCAAATGTATAAAAGATCAGCGACGTATATGGCTCTTGCTGAGACATATATGGTTCGTGTCGAGGCATATGTGGTTCTTATTGACTTATATGATATGAGGTGTGCATTCCATACCTTCAGAACAAAAGAGTTTAATCAGCTATGACATTCGCTTGTCTTATTGCATGTATGGTTGTCTCACACACATTATGAATCCGATGTAGTATCCAAGATGGCTCAACATCATCTAATGTTAAGTTGTTAATATTGTACAAATTATCCGTCTACATAGTTAAAAAAAAGTGTTATATAAGTTACTTTCTAAATAACCCTATTAATTGCATAAATTAATGAAAGTTTACCATTAAATCATATAACGCTCCATGTTGAATTGTGTATCTCGTGTGATTCTCTGTACCATAACATGTATGAGTTGTCATATCCGTCTTCATCCACGTACCCCTTAACAATGGTATCCTACACTCATATCATCTCTAAATGTATGCCTGAAGTTGGACCCCACAATGTAGTTCATTTCTCCCTCTCAAGTCGATGTCATGCAACCGTCTTTCAGTATCACAGGGCTTGGGCACACGTTGAATCATACCAAATTGTCTTAGAACCCGATTCGGTCGATGTCATTCCACGATATGAAATTAAATGAGGGGAGAGATAGCCCACCATATATCTCTATACATGACGCAGTATGTAGGAAGTGTATAGATAATATCATTATAGGTTGTCATATAACCTATAAAAAGCATATTATAAATAATATGACAAAATCCGAGTGTGACCTATAAGAAGCAATTATAAATAAAAAGCATAGTATTACCTGATATGAAGTTTATCCATCTAACGTAAATCTACAGAACAAATTGCACAGTTAAATACATGTAAATGATAACATACACGTAATAATCAAAGAAGTTGACTTACCGTATACCCATGGAGGATGTGGCACTGGAAGTCCATCTCCCCCGACATTATCATGTCTCGTCCATCGTAGCCTCACTGATGCCAAATGTGGAAATCAGTCTTATGCCAAATGTGCAGTCAAACATGACAAAGTTTAAACGTGATCCTTGTAAATCACGCGGGCTTGGTTGAAAACCTAACAAATCTTCACATATTCTTGGTCACTCTAGACGCGCAGTCCGTATTGTACCTGTGACTGTCATCCCATCAACTTGAAGTCCTAATTATATTTACGCATCCTATAAAGTAACAATATACTCACCATGTGCCATGTAAAATGTATGTGTTTCAGGACGTCATCTCTCTACAAAAGGTGTGATCAAATGCTAGTCGAGGGCGATAAACCCTGCCCTCGCAACTCCATAGAATCCAACACGTATCACATGTGGAATAATACGTCTATGGAGTGTCATGACCCGATGAACAACTGTAGTATGTCGGCGACAATGTAAAGCACGCGAATCATCATAGTTCCAAACATGTTGGGATCTATGTCGATCTTGTAAATTCAATACCGAGTTATCTTATGGTCCAGACTTTATGTTATTGTCTCAAGATCCTGTAAATGAGAGTCGTGGTTAGGAGTGAATATAAATTCAAATATTTAAATATTACAACGATGTACTAAATCTAGCCATTCAATTCAAATAGTGATTATGATTCAAATATTATATCTTACCACCTCTAAAATAGTACATCATAATGTTCAATGAATTGCGAACTGTCGATACAAGCATGTGCACATACTGCTAACATATATGAACATGGGAGGCCAAATGATTTCAAATTATTGTAAGTACATGTTCGTTCCTTTAAATTCACATAACGTTTGTTTTGTCATTTGCACATGTGATTGCGGTGCTGACCAGTGAGAACCTCAAACTTCTCAGTAGCACGGTAAAACATTGCGACCTAATGTGAACTAGCCCTAACTTCCCAAGTTTTCATCTTTTCAACAGCATAAGTAGTAAACACTTCACCTTATAGTAAGGAATCTCTAGCTTCACTTCTCCACTTTGAAACCTTTCATAGCAGCACCAAAGTACCAGAACGCATATCCAAACATCACATTGTCTGGTTCACCGATGTTATATATTTTTCATTGAACTACAGTCCTAGGATTCCATTTCACAAGCATATTCGACCATATTGATAGTTGCTGGTAAGATTGATCACAATCACCAAACACTTTAACAAGTACTTTTCATTTTGCTTCTTAGACATTTATGTAATGTACATCATATCCAAATTTATCTTTCACCATCTGATGAAGTGCTGTAACAGATTTAGTTGGATCCCGTTTCATGAATCCTGTAACTTTCATACAATCAATGTTTAGTCAAATTATGAATGGTTAATCTTGCATAGACACATGTGTGAGGCCTGGTGAAGTAGGTTATTTCAAACATATCAAGTGCTTTTTGACGACTTGCATAAACTCTCCATTGGCACCTTTGACGGATTTCTTGCAGTTTATAACCCAAAGGTTTGGCAATGACTCTACCATACCAAAATATTCATGTTTGAATATCGAGTATCTTTTCAAAGCATACTTAAGGTTTTTCTTACTCTCAAAATGTAAGCCCTTGTATAATTCATTCCATATCTCGGTACGTTGGATACGTATCTGATCTATCTTTGCATTTATGACATTTTAATCCAAGTAAGCAAGGAAAGGTGAAGAGGGTTCGTGTTCAAGCATTTCAGCTAAGGGGTTCATAACATCGTCATCATCTTCAACCTGATAGTCTTCATCAATGTTAGCATTACAAGCTTCTATCTCTTCAAACTCCGCCAAGAAGAAGCTACGTGGAGGGCTAGTTGGTATCACATAGACGACTAAACATGTAACACCCCAACTAATTTTGCTTTTAATTATTAATTGTGCATCAAATTATCATGATTATTTATTTGATTCTCCATGTTATCTGATTTAATGCTTGAAATGAATTAATCGATGTTTTGCAGAGAAACGTTTCAAGGAGTCATAACGACTCAAAATGTGCCAAAGCTAAATTTTGAAGTAATTGATATTATTTCTCATAAATTTTTATGTTAAAAAATGATCATTATTGAGTAATTATGCAGATATTTATATTTAGTAAAATAATAGCCCTACATTTTATGTACTTAAGTCTAATATTTGTCTTGTTATTTAGGAATTAAATTCCCATTATCGTCTAAAAAAGATGACTAAAGATTAAGAAAGAGGAAAGTCAAAATAGTTACACCACTTTTCTAATTTTTAGTCAATTTTTTTATCTATTAAAATATACGCTCAAATCAGATTCTTATCTCTAAATCCTAACCCTAGTTACCTTAGAGCTATAAATACTCTTTCTCCTTCATTTGGTGGGTTCTCTGAAAAAAAAAAACAATAAAAACCTTTTAATACTTTGAGTCTTCGTCTAAGAGAGTGGAAGTTTTCTCCTTTGGCTGTAACTTTACAGCCATATTGCACTATATTTCCAATATATTTTAGTCTCATTGTTCTTTATATACTGAACAAATTTTATTGCGTTGCTTGTCCAACAACCTAGAGTTTTGTAATTTGTCTTTAGTAGAGATCGAGTGTGGGCTTGGTAAGTTTCCCTTCAACCTTTTTATGTGTAGAAATTCATCATGCATGGTAATCACATACATACTCTATTGCTTGAATATTAGTTAGGAGAAATGTTAATCTTTTTGTAAGTACGTGAACAAGCGAGATTATAAAGTTATTATATATAATATGTTTTGATTAATTTAGTGTTTGGCCAAGTTAACGTCTAAAGAGAAAATTAATCGTTTGCCATAGGATTTGAGGCTGTGTTTTCTTTATGTAGCTTGACAACATCTTTTATTGCTCTACATGTAGGCGATTTAATGAGTAAAAAAAATCGATTCTCATGCTTAAGACATAATCCATATAGCAACGAGTTCATGTTTATTATTGTTTTGCTATAGACTGACCTTGAAGAAATGTATGTTGAATTGAAAGGCTCTAGATCTTATGAAGGATTAGTTATCATGTTCTCCTCTTAAAGAATAATACTTTGAGCTTTAAATCTACTTAATTTGGAAAATTTTCAGTTTTCTCATAAAAATTGTATATGCCGAAAGATGTTTTGCTCCATTTTTTTAATAGTTGTCTTCAATTTAATGACTATGTCAAATTGATAAACATTTTAATGTGTAAAATTTAATAGTTTTGACACTTTGAGCGTTGACCCCTCGAAGCATTCTCTAGACATTTGGTTTTACTAAGGACGCCAGGTAAGTAGAATTTTATGCATACTTTAATGTTTGTAAACTTCGATATTGTATTGATTTATCATTGTGATGTCATTTGATATTATGTTTAATTATATTTGTATGTATGTTATCTGTGATGTAATTGTATTGTAATGTTAATGATTGTAAATATGTTCATACATATACACGAGGGTTTGTAGTATGAATATAATCAATTTAATTAAAAGTTTAAACACCTGGTGTGTGAATGCCATTAAAGACGTGAGTGGGAAATGGGATGCGGGGGACCGACGGACCCGACATTGGTTAATGATTAATGTGAATGGATGATCGTTTGGCTTGTCCAGCGATATAATATAAATGGATAATCATTTGGCTTGCCCAACGATATAATGTGAATGAATGATACTACCAGGGCCCGGTAGTCGAACATGTTCCGTAATAATTACCCACTGCCTCTGATTGGCTAAACATTACAGAAGTAAGCTCGCGAATAAAAGAAAAAAATGAATGCAATGGAAATAGTAAAGAATGGAACGTGACAAGTTTGCACGGAAAGAATGTAATGAAACGTAATTAATGATAGCAAAGGAAATAAAGTGATAAAATGATTATAAAGTGTATGTCAAACACAAATGTTTTTAAATGCAATTGAATACGCATGTGTTTGCTGAGTATGTGTAAGATTTTACTTACTGGGCTTTAGCTCATTCCGTGGTTTCTAAATATTTTCAGGTGAGGAGTAATTGCGAGACGATACCTTGCGGGCGAATTGGACTCAGTAGAATAGTTTGAATAAAGATTTCAGACAATTGCTTTATGATTAATTATTATTATTTTGACGATTTAGCTTAAAATTATTTGTTGTTATTTGACTAAGTCTTCGTTGTAAATTTTTTTATTATTTAAGTACTTTGAATTCAATACTACTTTATTTAAATAAAGGATTTGATAAAGTTACATTTTAAATAAAGTTATATCTTTCATATTAAATGTTTAATTAACGTTAAAGAGGATACCACTTCCTAAATTATAATCAATAAGGTATTTTTAGTATTGGGGTGTTACAGAACATGTGCATCTTTATGTGGCAAAGAACTACAAGGTACATTTTCTTGGACTGTAGGATACGTTTCATTGCCATGGAATGGATAAATTGGTGCATTATCATGTACCTCAAGTCCACACATATTGTCATCATACAAGTTGCTAGGACCTCCTAGATCTCTAATATTTTTTTATCAATATAACTCAATTGTATTTCGCGGAGGAAATTGAAGCACAATAGTAAACATCACATGTGCATCATGTTATTCCGTATTGAAAATTTCACATAGTTGAATGGCCTAACATCAAGAGTAAGGAGATATCGATAAAATATGCCCAAGTTTCAATGGAGGCGATCAATTGACATGACTTCACAAAAGGTATGATAAAGTTTGTCAAAAGTAATCTTTTTATGAATGACAATTTTCCTGATTGAAGGTTGATCATAAGAAACTTCATTTACACTGACTACGACATTACCATTCATATACATAAAACTATCATAAGTATTTCCCCCATCTGTCAACCTACTAACCAATACATAATGATTTCAGGACTAATTCTAGAATTCAACAATAAATCTACAAATTCAAAGTTGATAACTACAATTCCATAACATATCAACTCATTCGTAAATAAAAATTTATAATTTGAAAGGTTTAATCAACACATAATTGAAAAAATTCATCTAAATTTCAAATAAGTTAGAAATATACTTAGGGTTTAAAGGGTTATTGCTTGTGATTTAAGAGATTGAAAAGTTTTTTATGTGAATGAGAGTGAGAGGGGGTTAAATTCAGCGAAATGGCAGTCAACATCGTTGAAATTGCTGGCGGGGGACGGGGAATGGTTCGGTCGTCGAATGAGGAAGAGAGAAGTGAAAAATACCCTTTTTGGTTCTTTCTTTGTGTGAAATCGTGGAGTGCGATTTTAAATGGGGACATAGTGAAGTAGTCTTTTGCAAAAATGATTTATACATTTTAGAAATTATTTTTGTAAAAGACGATTTCCAACGTGGCTTGATCGAGGCCACGCCCATGTGAAGTCATTTTTTGTAAAAAAAACTTCGCTTGAACTATCCCAAAGTATCATATTTTTGGAATTGATTTCAAAAGTACCATATTTTTATAATTTTTTTTAAATAATAATACTTTTATAAAAAACCGCTTTTAAAGAGGCGGGTACGATTTTTTTTAAACCGCCACAGACTGACAAAATATTTACAATTAGATGTACCATAAACTGGAGAATTTATAACCACAGGTCACACTTAGCTCTCAATGATATTTGCTCAATTGAAAAATGAAAAGTTCATATTTGTTCTAACTTAAAAAAAATAATAAGTCTTTTTTTATATTGAATACATCTAAGTCGCTCATATCTAAATTGACAGATCAAAAACTAAAGAACGTGGGTCCCACGATTACAATCAAAATCACTTCTTCATAAATGGACGAGTCGCAAGGCCGACTAAATCCTTAGGCAATTCGGGCAATTGCGTAGGAATCCTCCTAAATATAATGCCACATAATATTCAAATTATCATATTTTGAGATTCCACTCTTCTAATTTACTTACTTTAAGGCCATATTTTCTTTAAAATTTACTTTTGAACATTATTAGTTTAATAATTCATTTACTTATACTAAACGCCATATTTTAGTACAAGTCCAGTAACTAATGCAAACAAGAAAAATATATTGTTTATGGGTTTAAATTAAATTTTTTATTTTTTTATTTTTGCTTAATAATACTACTATTACTCAAATTCAACTTCGGCCTAGGGCCTTCAAAAGCTTTGGGCCGCCCTCATGAGCCGACTATTAAAATTCATTTAATTAAAGACTATGTGATTATAATTAAGGACTTAGCAAATGACATATAAGAGAACAACTCATTTTATAGATTATTGGTTTTAAAATAAAGTCGGTAAAACATGTATAAACGTGTCTAATGATATATATTTAAAAAAAATCTAGAATGATCAAGTGATTGACCAAATATTAAAGGAACACGAAATGTATCGCTCATTTATAGGTTAATGTTTGAATAAGTGTGAAAACATCAACTCATAAATTATTGACACATCACTTGGTCAATTACTTGATCGGAATATAATTATTTACTTAAAAAAATCTTTGTTACTTAAATAATAATGTTAAATTCAAATATTCATATTAATGCGTTTATTAACTTTTAAAAATCAAATTATGTATAATAAGAATGATTTTTTATGTTTAATAATCAATGAATTAGACTATTTGACAAAAAAAAATCAAGGAAGTGCAATCAAACTATGATATTACTAAAATATCATTTTAAAGAAAATGAGTATTATTAATCTCTGTACTATTAGATTTTGAGAGCATACTGAATATTTCATAGTCATTCCAAATCAATCATATATGTGAAATCCACTTAGAATCAGATTTCAAAGTTGTAGTAAATTAATTGAAATGACAATTTGAAATTGGATTCCGTGTAATTCTTTTCCAGGAGAATCAAGTAAACATGTCATTAGTGATAGTGTAATCATTTATAGGTTAATTCGTTAAATTATTTTAATGAGTCATAAAACATCAATATATAAATGATTGTGACATTACTTGATCTTTCAAAACATAGCCAATTACTACTGTCACCCTGGACAAAATAATAAACTATATTATATATATATATATATATATAAATTAGAATCACCTGGCATAGCATCGTCATTGACATCTCACAAAAATTTCTCCCTCTTATTTTTTCTCTCTCGTTTAGGGGCCGTTTAGTTGCAGTTATCTACGTCGTAAACTTATTTTCAATACTTTCTCTTGTTTGTCTTAAGTATTCTTATTTAGAATAGTAAAGTTATTAAGATGGTTAAATAAAAATATCTCATTATTTTACCTAACACTTTTTCATATATATGCTTAACCACATAACTTTCTCATCTTACCAACACATCATACATTTTCCAAAATATTTTTACTTTCCCAAATCCCAATAAAAATATTATTATTTATTTGTATTCATACCTACTTTGATATGGATATTTTATTTTCTTCAATACCAAAGCATTATCTAAGGGTCATAAAAATTTTGATCCTAGAATTCTGACCGACCCCGTTCTGGTCCCGATGGGACCAAACCCGTTCCGATCTTGAATTGAAGATTTTTCCCGTCTCGAATCCGTTCGGAGCGTGATTGGGACTTTAATTTTTTAAACGAGTCAATATTTTAGTCTCGTCCGATCTTTTTCCAAAAGGTCCATCCTGCAAACCAGTCCTAGGGACCGTCCGAAGAGATTAAGATATGTGCATTAATTGAAACGAATGATATAAAATATTGTGCTAGAAACCTTAAGGATTCATGAATTCTTTATACAGTATTATATAAAGTTTAAATGATTAAAATGAACATTTATAATTTTTAAAAATACTCCAAAATTAATAGTTAATTAAGAAGAAGTTCCAAGTGTTTTCTTGTCAAATACAAACATTAATGAGGTGCTAAAAATATTGTGTTAAGGTATGTGCTAAAAAGATTGTGCTAAAAAATTAATAGTTAATTAAGATATGTGCGTTAATTGAAATGAGCGATATAAAATATTGTGCTAAAAAACCTTAAGGATTCATGAATTCTTTATATAGTATAGTATAAAGTTCAAATGACTAAATGAACATTTGTAATTTTAAAAAATTCTCCCAAATTAATAGTTAATTAAGAAGAAGTTCCAAGTGTTTTCTTGTCAAATACAAACATTAATAAGGTGATATCGGAGAAAATGATCTATATACACTTTCGCTTGTAAATTTTGAATAATCTTCTATTTAGTTTATTTGTATTTTTGTTTAAAAAAATATTAGAAAATCACATATTTGACTATCATAGTTTATATCAAATTTTAATTAAACATAATAGTTTAAAAAGTATAATTTCATCATCAACATTTACACAATTTTTTTAATGTGGTCATTCCGTTAGTTGCCGTTAGTATTTTTAACGTTTCTTGATATGGAGCGTTATTATACATGTGTCATGTCAATAAACATGTTAAATATTAATGTTCCCTAGCAGAATGATCACATGAAAAAATGTTTAAACGTTGATGATAAAATTGAGATTTTCTGAATTATAATAGCCACATTATAACTTGTTATAGAATATAGCGGATAAATATGTAATTTTCTCAAAAAAAAACATGTGTACGCTAGAAGTAAAAATTTATTTATTTATTGGTGTAGTAAAAAATAATGGAGGATTTTATTGATATCAATAATAAAATAATTAATTTATAAATGTGTAGTTAAAATAATTAAAAAAATTAAATAGTTAATATGTGGGCTCCATAATAATTTAATTAATTCTTAAGTTCTGTATACAACTTTTTCAATAATTTTTCCTAATAGATGATTTTATTGACGGCATTAAGAAAATAATTAATTTATAAGTGTATGGTTAAAATATGTATTGGTGTAGTAAAAAATAATGGATGATTTTATTGATAACATTAATAAAATAATTAATTTATAAGTGTGTAGTTAAATAATTAAAAAAATTAAATAATTAACATGTTGGCTCTACAATAATTTAATTATTCTTAAATTCTTTATACAATTTTTTCAACAATTTTTCTTAATAACTTTACCAACTTCAATAAATACCAAATAAGATAATCTCACTTTCTTACTAATTTTTTTAACGTAACCATCTATTATCAAACATAGTTATCCCAAAATCTTGCTATCTAATTACTTTACCATCTAACATTACCGATCAACTTAATTTTCTCAGTATTATTATTTAACCCGTACCAAACGACTCTTTAATCTTTTTTACATCATATCATTCTACAGTACATGAATGTGTCATTCTACAGTACATGAGTTTTTAAATCCTTGTATTGTACGAGGAAGATAAAAGGAAAAATTTAGTCTTTTTACGTGTAACATGTTGTACAGGTTATAATTATAGGGTGACCAAATAATTAACCATGTTTGAAGTGATAAACTCACGTGACAATCATTTAAAGATTCGTGCCTCATTAAAATGATTGAAAAATTAACCTATAAATGATTGTCATAATATTTGATTATTTAAAATTTGATCAAGCAGTTAATCGATGTATAATTTATTTTTTGTGAAAATGAGTATACGAGAGAGTACTAACCTTATTTGGGAGCGCATTTTAGATAAATTTCTTTGAGAGTGCATTTATTGAAGAGTTTTCTGTAAAACTGTTTTGAGATTATTTTAAAAACAAGAATGTGTAAAAGAGAACTTATTTTATTAATTGTTTACAGAGAAAGTTTGTTCATAATTTTTTTAAAAACTGATACAAACATACACATGAAAAACCTAAGTTTTTTGTTTCTTTATGTTTTATAAAGTAAGAGATAATGTAACAATTTTTAATTTTTTATGAAATTAAATTTATATTGGACATTGAATTACAGTAAATACCACTTAAAGTCATGGTTAAATAATATGTTGCATTTTTCAAGCAATATGCCTTTTACGTTATATAAAAAATGAGTTATCTAGTTACTCATTAGAAATGTTAGAATATAAAATTTAGTCATTATATATATTAGAAATTTTGGTGCTTTAACTTGGTGTAAATAAAGTAAGATGTGTTAAACTTAAAAATAGATACTTGAAATTACACCACATAGCAATGCTTTTTAAAATTTATAAAAATGACTTTATATAATTAATATGCCATATTTCTAATAAATGATTATATCATCAATAGAGTGTTGAAAAATTTATTAATGCCTTCTCTAAATTCATTTATACAATTTTCATGTTATTAATAACATAAATATTACATAATAAAATTTTATAAATTAGTAATAAAGAAATTATTAATAATAAAAAATTAATATTTTATTATATGTAAGTAAATCTTAAAAGTAATCTTCTCGGATGAACGCTTTTCTAATTACACAATATTATTAAAATGTTTAATTTATAGACTATTTATAAAATTTATTATATGAATAAATTAAAAGAAGAATATGTGAAATATCTAATTTGTTTGATATTTTAAAGAGGTTTAGAGATTAAAGGTGAAATAATAAAAAATTCCCTCTTAAACCCGTCTAATATATTGTAGATTATTCATGTGCCGTGTAAATAATTTTAGTTTTTATTATGTTCACAAATTAAAATTATTACGTCATTTTTAAAATATAAACACTCCCGATCTTTTCTCATTTTAATTAACTAGACAATTTGTTTTAAAACCATTATTTTAACTAATATCTTTCATTTCACCTGCCCTTTATTATCTCACCACTAATCTCACCTACCCAGCCCATCTCTCTCTTCTCGGCGCATGTTGCCGATGTGACAATAGTTTTTTATTTTCTTATATTAAAATGGACTGTTCAAATACAACAAATCATTCTATTATTTTTAAAATAGTAGAGAATCTAAATCTAATATTTAGATGCGGAACCCACCCCTTTTCAACCCATCCCACATTCTTACTTAAAGCTCAAATACAATGGACAAGGTAACAGGAGAAAGAAAATACCCATAAAAATTGTGTTGATAAAAAATATTTTTTTCTTTTTATAATTTAACATAATATTAATTATTTAAATCTAATCAAACAGTCTAATAATATCGAACTGTCATATTTGTCATGGGACTCCAACAGTAAAAAATCTCTCTAAAAGTGAATAAGTGAAAGTGAGATGAAAAAGAAAAAAAGTGGAAAAAAGTGAAAACAGTTTTTGTTTGTGATGTTACTACCTAAACGTAAAACTTTTATTAAATTTGATTCATGCTTTGTTATTTAAATAATAACAAAGCATGAATCATAATTTTTATGATTGCAATTTGTACTATAGAAAATTACTAGTCCCGATACGAGTGAGACTATTGAGTTTGTCTGAACAGTCTGTCTGATTTGTGCATGTGAAAGAATGTGATATATTTTGTTTTTTTTGCCACACGGGATGTTTCTTTAAGGTTAATAATTTAATAACACACGTGCACATATAACTTATAAGATCTCACGCACATGCAATAAATTAAGATGATCTACAGTGTAATAATGTTACTTTATATTAGAGTTGTGTCATGTTCGACTATATAAACTAGACTGACTTATAAATTATATTAAAAATTATTTTGTAATATTTGTTTCATATTTGTAATTGGCATTGAAAAAAAATTCAACGCATGCTTTGATCATCAAACCCGGGTTATCCAAATCACATTATTTTATTTAGGTTCTATAGTTACTAATTTCATTGTAATCATTTAACATATTAGATGCTAGGTAAATATTTAGTCTTCCTTATCGAATCAAAATGAACATAATCAAAATTCAAAATTCAAAATTAAATTAAAATGAATAGAATCAGAACTCAGAATTCAGTTCACTGTTGACTTCAGATAACAAAATGCATGCATGAAAAAAAAATAGTTCACTTCACTTTTAGAATGGAATCAAATGCAATTTACCGAAAAAACAGAATCAAATGCATATTTTTTATATAATAAATAATCCCTAACTATAGTCGACTAAAATATATTGCTCATGTCATTATTCAATGTGCTTAGTAACAAAATTTAACAAAGCACTCTAGTTATCTTTGCTCTTAATTGGTGTGTGTGAGATATTAATGAAATCTATATCTATAATATAATATGTTAAAGGTCAATTAATATGAAAATTATTTTATAGACCATTCTGCTCTTATCAATATTAAACTATTTCAAAAATCACCCTTTGGAAAGGTGAATTTTGGTAGACCAAATTTTGGAAGAAGAAAACAACGAATTTGGTTTTGGTCTCATTTTATTGGAACGTTAATCCGCTGGTAATTTTAGTTGACGGTCCAAGTAATAATAAGAAAGATTATGCTGTTTTGATTTTTGCTCATCATGCGTCAAAAGGTATTTTCCTAATCCGTATAAGTGATTGTTTCTCGAATATCCCAATATCCTATATTTTTCGCTGCATTGAATCCTTCAGATTTTTGGGTGTTAATAAACACATGAATCTGATTCCAGATTTCAATTTTTAACAATTCCATTATTCACCCGATTCTTAGAAAAAATGATTACAAACTTCATCTAATTCTAAATGTTAGTAAATACGTCAAATGTATCTTAGCATGCATGTGGAGTTATTTTTAATCTCAGATATGCTCACAGAAACTCTAAAAAAAATGTTCGTAATATATTAATCAGAAGTATCTATCATAAATCAAGGCTTGTTAATCTTTTTCCACAATCATAAGTTGAGAGATTGGGTCAGTAGAGCACTAATACATATCAAATTGTATATTATGCTAGAAATTAGTGGCTTATAGTAAACGATAGGGTGCATGTTGTATACTTAACATATACCCCTTATATAAAGGTAATTTTTAGTTAATATATTTACCTTTCACAACAAAAAGTAAACGATAGGCCAATAGAAAGGGTTAAATTAAAAGTTTAAATATTTGTCGAAGTGATTTGTAATAGAAGAGCGTTAAAGCAAATTGTAATTTAACCCTAAAATAATTTTAAAATAACTAAATAATTGATTAGATTTTAAATGATCAAGTGATATGTTAATTATTTATAAGTTAATATTTTATAATTCATTAAAATATTTTAATAAATCAATTGAAGAATTATGATACATCATATAATCATTTAAATATAAATTATTTAATCGGTGTAGAATTATTATTCCGTTTTATTACACACTTCCATAATTTTGTTAATAATTTTTCGGTGCAATGCGCATAAAGAAAAGGAAACAAAAAGAATAAAGAAACAATAAGAGAGGAAATCAATTTGAATATTGCATCTTGCCAATTAGGAAATTTCAGCAGTTACAGCCTTTCATGACTCAATTTGTCATTCAACGTATTGAGTCACATTAGGGTTTTGTTTGGAGATTAAAATAAGGTATTTATTTCATTAATAAAGACTGCTAATTTAAAGTTAACGACAAATATGCTTTCAAATCTTGTCTAGACGTTGATGGCTAATATGTACGTACTTGTTTGTGAACATTCATCCTTAGATTTGTTTCAATTTCTCTGTTTGGATTGTCTTCTAAGATAAAGCACTTAAAATGTACATACCAACAGTTAACCGTTTGGGTCAAGTTATATTATTTTTGTTCTGTACATTTTCTTCACCAAATTGAATCGAATTGAATTGAAAATAATTTATTCATAAAAATTATATTTTTAATATTCCTAATTAAATACCGTTACTTTATTAGTAGATCTCGTTGTGAAAGACAGATTCCTAAATAATTCATGGGTAGAGCCAAAGAGGGTGACCTCACCGTTACTTTATAGGTAACTCCAGTGTATAGAGATGACCTCACCGTTTAAGAACTAATCATAGAAACGTTGGAACCCACTATTTATTTATCCATTTATATTTCTTTTTTTATTTACTATGTTTTTTTAAAGATATTATTAGCATTTGTGTCAAGTGATCTTATATATATATATATATATATATATATATATATATATATGTATATATATATATATCACCCTCTCAAACCAATAACCATCTCTATGATTTATTCCTGAAAATTTTATATTTTAATTGAGCTGAAGATGATTTATTCGTGAAAATTATATATTTTAATTGCTACAACATTTTTTATAAATATCGATATTGAAAGATATTATTAACATTTATGTCAAGTCATCTTATATATTATATTTCTCTCAAACCAATACTCATCTCTATGATTTTCAACCCGTGCCCAGTAATTGAAACCGCTGTTGTCATCGCAGTCACCATCCAACACCCTCTCAAGTTCTTCCTCTCACAACTTACTTTGCAAATCTCCAAAGAATGGAAACAATCGTACCGTATATCTTTATCCAAAAAAAAATAGTACCGAATATGGTAGTCTCAATTATGGTTTGAGCTTAACTAGCATTAGCTAGAGTTCTTTGGTATTTTTTTTCTAGCGTGAATTGTGAAAATAGTCAGAATTTGTTTTCTGTTATGAAATGACGGGGTAATAAATTTAGTTACAAAAAGTACACATGTGTAGATAAAATTAATTATGTTAGGCCTATATCATTTGATAATTAAATTAATTAATTCAACTATTTTTATGAAAAAATCAAACATTTTTTCGTTCACCTCTATTCTCGGATACTTTCATAGTTCTCCCCATATCCCTACTATATAGTTGGCTAAAGATTTCTGCGATCGCGTTGAGAATCCAAACCCCCTTAATCCACTTATGCACAAGGTGGATCTTCCACATCAGTCACTCTCCTGCCATATGGCCCAAGATTTGTTTGGGCTTCAGACCCACTTAAGCTATTGACTTCTAGGTTTTTGATATGGATTCTCCAATTATATAAAATGACTCGTGTTTTAACATAGTCATCAATTAAAATATGAAATTCTTAAACTACCCGTTTAAGTGCATAACAGAACAAAATTAATTATCTCCCATCTCTCTTACGTGATTTTACTGAAAAACTCATTCCAACCACTGAGTCATCAAAACACCGTTACCAAATGACATGCCTCAATACCGAATTAGCTTTAGTTGCAAGAGAATACCAAAGTTTTGTGCCTATTGTCGACAGATTGGTCATGACGAGGAATTTTGTCACACCCAACGTTTTGATGGGAAGACCAAGAGCGAGATTATGTTCAGTGAGAAATTCATAGACATAATTTCAAATAACGATCATTATGTAACGTAACGACTGTTATATAACGATATTTGAGGTCTCTGATATCATTATAGCCCACAATAATAGAAATAATATTATTCATTCACATCATGGCCGTTTTTGTGATATAACGGCCACGATGAGCCGCGACAAACAGCCACGGCCGTTATCTTCCGCGCGACACCATGGAGTTATTGTAACATTTGTGACAGAAGTGGGTTTTCCATAAGACTAAGGGTTGGGGAAGATGATGTCTTTGAAAGTGTTCACGTGTTGTTTTATTATTGGTTATCAATAAATGAATATAAAGGATTAAGTGAAAGTGGAATACAACAGCTTTCTTTAATCTTTTACACTTAATTTACCTTTTTTAAGTGAGATATTTTGGCGAAATTTATAACTATTCTCTTTCTTTCTCTCTGAGAACAATCACTTTATAATTTTTATACGAATGAAATTTTATATATCATTATTACAAAAAAAGGAGTTTTCATGATAACATGATACTAGTTTTTATGATATGTACCTTAAACTTGTCATAAAAAATAAGTGTTTGAAGCGATTTTTTTAGCTAAGATTACAATGAACAGACAAAATTTCACATGACATGTGGTAAAATCTAAATCAGAGATTCCATCGAAGAGAAGATAGAGCGAGAACCGTATGTTATGAAGAACAGACCAATCAGAAGAAAATACATGGATTGCTGACGTGGCAATCCAAAGAGAAGCTAATCAAGACCATTGGATTGATCATACAGTCAAGATTTACTTGATTGTTATTGTTGATAAGCTAGATCTCAGAAAATATTCTGTTGATCCTATTTTCAGATAGAATTAGATAAACATTATCAGATTATATGAAGACCTATAAATAGATGCAATATGTAACTCTAAAAAAGGGACTCAAGAAGAGAACGACTCTCAACACTCATTAGCCTTGTAAACCATTTTTTCATAATGAAATACTATAAAAAAAATTTCATGGTTTTTCTCCTCTTTAAGGATTTTTCACGTGAATCGTGACGTATTTATTCTCTCATTATCTCTCTTAATTATTCTCTATATTTTCATATTATGATGTAGGAAATTCACGATCAGTTTTCAAATATCATAAATTGTTTACTTTATATTTGATGCTTTCATTGAGAGCTGAGAAAAAAACTCAAGAGATCTCTTTCCAGAGCGCCTAAAACCAAACCAAACGCTTTCGACAACGGATACGAAATGGAAACGGAAACATAAGCTAAACGGATAGGGAAACGAATTGGAAGACAGAACGAAGAACGGTAAATTCATTTATCACAAATTCGATTGGTTTATTTATTTTTTACGATTATTATTATAAAGAATATTAACGCTTCCTTTGAAGTGAATCTGGAAAATTCAACAAGCACTGAGCCGGCGAAACGCACAGACAACCGAACGATGGAAGCTCCACCTGCAAAATAAAAAGAAGAAAAAGAAAAGAAAAAAGTGACAAATATGAAGAACAATCAGATCTGACGGAGAAGCCTGGGAAGGAAGCAGCAGCCGGCAACGCCCATGGCCACGCCCACGACTGCGTCGAGCCTTACATGAGTCAAGAACAACCGTCAGATGGCTAAACGAACGAGCAATGAGAAACCCCCCAAATTCTGAAGATTGAATCTCATATCTACATCAAAAGGAAAACTTGTCACACTTGAAACATCTCTAAAAGGACTCAAACGGAGATTCTCGGCTGTTTGAAGACTTTTCCAGCCTGAAACGACCATTGGACGACGACGCACGCATCCCCACGAGCTGTCGCCAACGGCAATCATCATCTTGACTTGTTTCCCTACATTCGAGTTAACCTACCCTAAAGACCCATGCCCAGTTGCAGACTAGTGGAGCGACCCGTGGCCTGACCCAATTCCAGGCCCAACCCATGCAAGCAAACCATTCAAAAGGCCAGCCCAGCAAGGCCACACCACAACCCAGAAAAGAAACAGCCCAGCTAGCGCGACCCAGAAAAGGTGCAACACGTTCACGGCCCACGAACCGCGACTTGATCCACCACGCCTATCCCTTGGGCCGCAGCTTCAGACCAAGCCCAAAACCTCCCTAACCTCTACAAATTTAATTCTTGCCAATCCCAAGCTCTTCATAACTTGCAAGATTAAATCCATGAGTTTTTGAAGATTCACAAAAAATTCTAGAAAAATGAATGGGATCAACTTCATTGAAAATTCAAAAACGACAATACTATCATTTTCAAACGCACAGATCATCTCATGCAAACATATGAAGGACATCAAATTGCAAGCTAAGTTTTTATTGCTTCACCTTTAAATACATATATTATCCATTAAAAAATGATTGCATGAGCATATCATATGAATGTCATGAAATATATTTACGTAATTGCTCAAATATGTTAAAATAGTAGAAATTAATTTTGCACTAATCGAGTAGGGCATAATTTATTAGCTCTCCGTGTTAAAATTTACCATGCCTTAATGTAATTATAGAAATTACTTTTATCCTGTTTGGGTAATTTGTTTTGATAAAATTCATAATTTGACCCTATTATGAATAATATGAAATGTTGTAAACGGTATTCAAACTGAATTGATGCACGGGGAATGAATTTTGAATTTAAGCTTTTCTAAAGTTATAAAATAAATAAAAAATCCCTTAACGGATGATAAACAAAGATATAAACTTTGACATGCGTATTTTTTTAGACTAGTTCTTTCCTATTTTATATGCAAAAATGCATGAAAATAAATTATGAACAAATGACGAGAACGGAGACGTCCTGACTATGAAAAAGGAAATGCCATGACGAAGAAAATGGAAAAGGCATGGCGACAGGACAAGAAACGTTGAGAATGAGAAATGTTGTGGCAACGAGAAACGGGAAACGTTGTGGCAACGATAACAAAAAATTCTCGACAGCGATAATGAAAAAGTCGTGGCAATGGTAGCGAAAAAGACAACGGGATGGAAACTTAATACAGAAGTAGAACAGAAATAACAATGAGTACAGAACTGGGAATGGATGCGAAGAACGGACAGAGAAAAATTATGGATGGAGGTTTATATGGCACAAATATCACAAGCAACAAATTCAATTCTCTATCTAGCTCTGTCAAAATTAGAGATCAACAAAAGGGAATACACTAAAAGCGGAATTCTTATCAACAGCAACACCATCGCTTCAATGGAAGATCGCAACATAAATACCAACAATCTAGAGTTCATAAATGGACAATTAAAAAAAATCAGAGCGGATAAGAAAAGTTGAGCTCAGAAAGCTCAGATCAAAAGAACTCATAAAACTCAAATCAGAAAAGCTCGTATCAGAAAAGCTCATGAAGAAGAGCTCAAAAGGCGCAGATTAGAAGAGTTCAGAATGCTCAGATCAGAAAGCACATAAAATAAAAATAAAAAAGGCTTTAGAATATAAAAGTTAAAGTCAAAGCTACAGAAAAAGTCAAAGTCAGAGCTGTAGAACGGAAAATTTGAAGTCATAGAAGCTGCATCTCTTTAGAAAAGAAAAAGAAAGGAAGAGAATTTCAGAACAGAAACTCGACAGAACAGAAACACTTCAGACAAGAAAGCTATCACTTCATTACAGAACGTGAAAGCCAAAAAGACCTCATTCAAATTTTTAGAACGGAAGGCTACGACTTGATAACCCTCAAACGGACATTATGAAGAAAATAAAAGGTGTACAAACAATGAGGACAAAAATGTCTCAACAACAGAAGCGACAACGAGAGCGGAAATGGAAACTGAAACGAAAAAACCAGGAAGAAAAAGTACATGGTAAGTCACATAATAAAGATATGGGAGCCTGCTTCATGGAGAATTTTATGGAATTCAAGTTGGGCTCAAGATCAAAAGTATGGTAGTCATAGTACAAGAAAGTAAACTTAATCATGTCTTTTATATTTTAACTGAATTAAATAGACTTAAATAGCATATTATATTACGCTATTAAAATATGGATATCTAATTCTTGAAGAATTTTGCAGAACTTGATTTGGAGCTCTTGAGCAAAAGTTATGATAATTTTTGTGAAGGTTGTTCAAGAAAGCTATTTATGTAGAACGGTTAATTTGAGAAATTGAACTGTATTTTCTGGAAGCCGTCTACATGGTGAATCTTACATCATCGGAAAGATACAAAAGTCTACTTATTGAAGAATTTTACAAAATTCAATTTGGAGATTTCGATGAAAAGTCACGATTTTACAAAACTTGATTCGGAGCTCCCGAACAAAAGTTATGAAAATTTCTATGAAGGCTGTTCAGGAAAGCTTGTTATGCGGAAAGGTCAAATTCTTTAATTAAACTGTATCGACTGGAAGCCAATTTCATGGCGAATTATATATTATCGGACGCATATGAAAATCAACTTCTTGAAAATTTTCATTGAATTCAATTGGAACTTTCAATCAAAACTGATGGCATGATAATGTTCATACTGCTTACAAAACAAATAGTTGGCATCAACTTTCTCTCTTCTTCAACAACAACGGAAATAAGAGTGTAAGTCCTTGTGAGGGACAATTCGTAAGTCCTACTCTCAGAAGGAACTAAGGAGTAAGTCCTTGGGAGGGGAAATTCGTAAGTCCTACTTTTAAAAGAAACTAAGAGCGTAAGTCTTTGGAAGGGGCAGTTCATAAGTCCTACTCTCAGAATGAACTAAGGGCGTAAGTCCTTGGAAGGGCCAATTCGTAAGTCCTACTCTTAGAAGGAATTAAGAGCGTAAGTGCTTGGGAGGGGCAGTTCATAAGTCCTACTTTTAGAAAGAACTGAGGGCGTAAGTCCTTGGGAGGAGGAATTCGTAAGCCCTACTATCAGAAGGAACTAAGGGCCTAAGTCATTGGGAGGGGCAATTCGTTAATCCTACTTTCAGAAGGAACTAATGGCGTAAGTCCTTGAGAGGGACAGTTCATAAGTCATACTCGCAGGAGGAACTAAGGGCGTAAGTCCTTAGGAGTGGTAATTCATAATTACTATTCTCTGAATGAAGATGGGGCCATGATTTTTTATTTGAACCTAAGTCCTTAAGAGCAGACAATTCGTGAGACATTCTCCCAGAATGTTGAAAATAAAAATGAGGTCATGGTTCTTTATTTGAACCTAAGTCCTCATCTCAAAAGAAAATGACAGTTCGTAACTCATTCTCTTAGAACGAAGACATGGTTGTGGTTCTTTATTTAAGACAAAATGACCATGGTAGAATATCGAGACACAGCACACACGATGCTCGAATGAAAGGCCTCGATAAAGGTCACGGTCATCGAGGCCTCTTACTGACCTAAGATGATTAAGAAAAAAGATCATGCATATGACAAAAGTACCACAATAGTATTCCATGGTACCCGAGGTCACGTAAATGATTATGGCCATCACTTAGAATATCATGGGATCTGAAATCACGCACATGAATATAAGATTCAAAGTCATACAGATGAATATGATTGTCACTCAAATGACTATGAGATCGGAAGTCACATAGATGACTACGATTGCCACTCAGATGATTATGAGATTCGAAGTCACATAGACGACTAACGTTGTCACCCAGATGACTATAACCCCTAACGTCACCCAGATGACTATGAGACTCGACGTCATGGAACACAAAGTCACACAAATAACTATGACACCCCAAGTCACGTTGTTGGCTAAGATACCCAAAAAACTACGGTACCCAAAGTTATCTAGATAATTGTTGGATCGAGTTTTAAAATTTGAGAAAAAATCATGTAGCCCCGAACGGTTCGTGGGTGGAATATAAATTTTTTTAAACCAATTTAATAATATTAAATATTAGAACCATAATTACGATTATGCATACTTAGTTAGACGTATTCAATTGAGGTAGAAATGATTTATACCTTATGTTGTATAGGAAAATTTCTGACTTGGTGGAATCTTATTGATTGTCTTTGTGTTCTTCGTTATTCGTAGACTCGAATCAATCTTCACACTAACAACCACTCGTAGAATTTAGAAGTATATCTTAGTCAGATATTGATCATGAATTGAGTGTGAGCTCTTAAAGCAAGTGGAGAAGAAAAATCAAAATTTTCCTTCTCCTGTGTATTTCGGCGGCAATTAGGGGGAGGGAGAGAAACTGTGTTTTCTCTACTATGTGTAATCACACATTGTATTAGGGTCTCAGATGCAACCCTATTGTCAGTCCTTATATAATAATTATGAAATATACACATATACCTCTATATATTAAGTTATCAAAAATTCACCCCCTCATATTTGCTATTGTCGAAAATATTATATCTTCCTAGAGTCAATGTTGTCTCTAAATTCATCAATCTAAATTGGTAAATTAAATTGATCTTCATCAATTAATTAATTAATTTTATTTACTAATTATCCAATAATTAAAATATAACCAATTAATTAATTTGAACATTAATTACTTGTTCTTCACTAATTAAGTGACAACACTCATCACATATGGTTCGGGAAATATACCTTGGTCTAAAATACGTTTTTGGTCCAATTGATATTATTTTACATTCATGTTCTTATGAGATATTCTTGAGACCGAATAGACCTACATTAATAAATCTATAGGACACAAATACTAGGTGAATATCCTATCTATTTAATCCTGACATCGTATACTCCATTATAAGTCCGTTGTCGAATCAACTCTTGATTCACGCGCGCTACATGTTTGCTTGGTGCAAATGAACTCTTTTATTTCATGGTCCATAAAATATTTTAACATATTACCTTTCGTGAATATCAGTGACAATAGCGGGATGTAAAAATATTGTTTTACCCCTCTAGTTATTTTTTCTTTAACTCTTTTATTGATTGTGAATAAGAAAGATATAACATTGAATTATCTCATATAGTTCACCACGTCCTATTCAATGATTCATTTCATCGAATACTTGACTAAGTTAATTTATTCACACACTCATCAATAAAGCATAAGGTGATATTGTCGCATTTGTAATCTCGTCATAAATTTTCATATTTGTGAATCACACAACTTCAACATAGTTGAATAACAATCCGAACAATCGAGGTAATGTCCAGCAATTCAAACTCACTTCTTAGGCGTATCAAGCATCATAACTAACTAGGTCAAGTTTCATATTCACCTCAGTATTAATGTAATTATGAAAATACCCTTAAGGTGTAATAATTATATTTAGAGCTAGATAAATGATTTTACTCTAAACTAATTTATTACAAGAAAAACTCTTATTCGCAGCGGTTTTTGTTCTCTTTTACTGTGTTTTTAACCGTCGCTAAAATGTTTTGTGGCGGTTCAACAACCGCCGCCTTATCCACCGCCGCAAAGTTTTTGTGCGGCGGTGTTCCAACTATCGGAGGATCGCCGACAAAGGGGGGTATGTGCCGGTGGTTTTATTTCTCTTTAGTGGAGGATTTTAAACGACCGGTAAATTAACTTTACTGGAGGTTAAAACCGTCGCCAAATTTCCAGAAATTGGAGAAAATGTTTGGGTTTTTCCGACGGTTTTAAATATTTTTTAGTGGCGGTTCAAACCGTCACAAAAGCCCAGGAAACAAAATAAAATATACTTTCCGGCGGTTTTCAATCGCCTCTATAGCCGCCAAAACTGCGGCTATAAATGGAAATTCTGGTCAGAATTTTTTCTGTTTTTTAATCATCCCATGATTTTCAAAAATACATGTATGAGAAAACATTCTATATTACAAATTTCAGAATCTATCAATACAAAAATTTTAACAGTTCAGAGTCTATCAATTCAAGTATTCACAGATTCTTATATTTTAAACGTTACAATATTCACGAATATTTAAAGATTCAGAAACAATCAATTGAAATATTCACAAATTCTAAAGACAAAACTATATAAGTTCAAACTTATGAAGTTGAGGGAGGATCTCCGGAATCCTATAAACACATAAAAATGAACAAAATTAGTATTAATATTGGAATAAACATAATTTATAATTACATAAAATATATATTCCTTAGAAATTTTATATGATCACCACCGGGGAATGAGAACGAAAGATTGTGTACTAGCATTATTTTCATAAGGTACGCTACTTGGGATTGAAGTTAAACTTGATCATTTTGAAGTTCATAGAGTTGTGACATAACTCTCTCATACTATGCGATCCAAATACACTGGTGGGGTTTGGATCTAGTCCCATTCCACGGACTTGTCCAGGATGCTCTGGACCCATAACTTCAAAAAATGCATCTCTAGGGGTGATATTATTCTCATCCTGCGTTTGAGTTGCAAGAAGTTCTTACATTTTCTCCTACAGTACAAATAAACAACACAATCACATATGCGACAAATATAGTTGAAAAAATAAGAAATATTGACAAATATAGACTTAAAAATAATTCTTATAGCTTTAGAAGCATATTCTTGATCTACCTAATTCTCATCTTTGCGTTTATGCGTTTCTATAAATAGTTCGAACTCATTGGGCTCTCTCCCCAACACCTCCGTCTATCATTATGTTTAAAAAAATATTTTGATCACAATACTAAAAACAAAAATATTACTTATAATATAAAAGATTTATGTACCATTTAATCTAATTTTTTAGCATAGTTTTTCCTTCCTAAAGAATAATGTATACTTTGTTTGCTCGTACAATAGTGTTGTTTCATTACGAGCATGTTATTTGAGAAACAAAATTAGTATTTATTCTACATAATAAACAAAATTCAATGTAAAACGAAAATATTGTAATACCATTCCTTCAGGATAGAACCAAAAATGAAAAATAGCATTCCACTGATCTCGTGGAACTTCCTCAGGTTTATGTCTTATGCATTCTTCTTTGTTCGGATATTTTGTCGTATTCATTGTTCTCAATTTACTTTTGCCATCCTTCCAACTCTCATTAATTGAAGACAATGCAAACTTTCGGTTGGCATCGGTAACTTCTCATTTACTATGAAAAATTACAAATGTATAGTTAATAAATACATAATGGAAAAGACAATTTTTACCAAGATACCTAATACAATAATGTGTAAGAAATTAACATCAGCGCATGTAAATTTTTACCTTGTGAAGTAATGGACAACTTTTTATATTGATACTTCTCAATAGGATACATCCACATATAATGCACGGGTCCAGCAATCTTAGTGTACCATAACGGTGAAAAAGGATGGAGGAAAGATTTGTTCCATTTGACAAAGTATGACCACAATACGAGATTGAAGCTTGTCGATCATATCTATTTGCAGACTTTTAGAACATAATTCTCTGAAAAACCAACTCAATTCATATGAAACAGAGTACACTTTCTTTGCCAAAATATCCCGTAATGCTATGGGTAAAAATTGTTGCATGATAATGTGACAATCATGACTTTTAAGATCTTGAATCTTGCATTGCTTTAAATCAATGCAATGAGAAATGTTTGATGCATATCCATCAGGAGCTCGAATACTCTTCAGCACATTAAATAATATGTCTTTTTTATCATTCGTCATTGAAAACAAAGCGGGAGGTAAGTAAGTGGTATCACCTTGTTCTTGTTCTTTGTCATTCCAATATAATACGCTGTCATTTGGACAAGTATGTATCTTTTCATGCCCAAGATCCAACTTTTTTATAATCTTTGCAGCTTCAAAAAATGTTTTTAGCAACTCCCATCCAGCTTTACGCAATAACTCAAGCAACCCCGATAATGTCTCATTACTCAATCTATGAAGACACTTGAGGTGGTAAAGATGCACAGTAAATGAGAGTTTTGAAAAACTTTTGCATATTGAATATAAATGTTCATTACTATCTCTAACTAAGTTAGGGAAATCATTCACCTCTACATGTTGAGCATCATTTAGGCGCTCATTCATTTTATTAACAGTTGGTTCTATTTGCAAATCATTTGTTCCTCTCTCATTATCCACAACTCTGAATATATCACGCAACAAGTCATGCATATTGTCATCACAAACTTCATACACAGATATATGGTTCACATTTCTTTCATTAATCTCTTCTCCATTTGATTTTTACAATATGGATTTACCATGGAAAAACTAACGTGTATAACCAATGCAAAACCTATTATACACCAAGTGCCCATGAACACTCTCCCTATTCATCCTCAACGTATTAACACAATATTTACATGGATACAAAATCTTACCCTCTACAAAAACTCTTTCAAAAGAAAAATTAAGAAACTCCTAAACTTCATTAAGGTAATCTCGACTAACTCGAGATTTTCTAATCCAATTTTTATCCATATTAAAATCAACTGAACACATTATAATAGATAGTTCAATACAATGAAAATCAAACTTACAATAAAATCAAAGTCACAAATTGAGGTACAGAACAGAGACAAATAAGTTGCAATCACTACAAGAATTAAATAAACTAAAAAATTAGGAAAACTACAATAAACAATTAGATAAAGAAATTAGCTATCCATATTCTAATTGTTCTATTAAATTAGCTACCCATATTATAATTATTTGACTATTAAATTAAATAAACTAAAAATTAGGAAAATTACAATAAATAATTAACTATATTCATAGTTAGATTACAATAAACAAACTAACCATATTCTAATTTTGGCATAAATGAACCAAAAGCACCAATCAACATGTTGAGAATTTTAGATAACATAGCGAAGTATAATGAACTAATATTAATAACTTTTAATAGTGTAAAGAGTATACACACAGGGTTAGCATCTGTGAGTATGATCTTACTTTTGTTTTCTTTAGAAATTTGGTATAAAAATTTGCAAGTGGGGGAATCATGTATTGCCTTCTGTCAATTGGTGCAATCTCAATGACAACTACCTCTAAAGTACTAGCAAGAGCCTTGACATTATTATTTGACTCATAAATAGACTGTTCACATCCATACTTGATTATAAATCACCCTATGAAATTCCTTACTATCATAGATCAAATTATTTGTCATTAAAAACCTTCTGTTGCTCATGTTTTCCTCACCCTTATCAACCATTAAACTTTCAATATCACACAATCGAGTGTATCATTTTTTGATATAGTAATCATCATAGAGTGTTTCTTTAAATGAGTTTGAGTTCCTATTTTATTCTTTATGTTCTCAATCATCATATTCTTCCTCTCTTTTTATAATCAACAATCATGTTCTTTTCTAATACCAACTTTTCTGGTCAGTTAATGTCTAGTGGTACAAGCACATCAGATAACATTTTAACTACATGTAAAACATTACCAATATCATCATAATTCAATCACTCTATTTATCAAAATACCTTATTCACTTCCTCTTCATCCCAATCAAGATCACACTCATCAAATAATACCTATGCTAATCCTATTATGTTTGTGCCGTTTGTTGATAGTTCAACATCAAACTCATAGTGATGAGTTACATATCTCTAGTAGTATGCATATCAGAAGAATTATACAAAGTATCATATAAACCAGAACTAGAATTAAGAGTATTAGATATAATGTCCACTGTAGAATGCAAATCAGCTATAGATTCATATGAAGCAGGTTGCTCAGGATGCAAGACATGAACATAATTTATATCAGAAGAAATAAGATTTCCAGATGAAAAGGCTCATTGTAGAGAGAAACAGAGGGAGATTACAGAGAGAGGGGCGAGAATCGAGTATGTACCTAGAGATTCGCGGTGGGGGAGCTCGCTGTGGGGGAGTTTGCGGTGGAAGAGCTCACGGTGGGGGAGCTGGCAGTAGAGGTTCACCTCACCTGTTGTAGAAGGAGAGAGAGGGTGATCTCGTAGGTTTAAGCGAAAGGAAAAATTAGGGATTTAAAGGTTATTTAGTGGCGGTTTTGAAACCGCCGCCAAATGTTTTCAAACCGTGGCTAAACGTAAAACATTTGGCGGTAGGTTTTTAAAACCGCTGCCAAAAGTTTCGCCGATTTTTTTATCAGCGGTTAGCATAACCGTCGCCGTAAAACCGCTGGGGGAAACCATTTTTCTTGTAGTGTCTCCACTCTCAATCCCTGAGATCGGTGTCATTTGGTTCAACTTAACAGTCATAATCAGACTCGATTGCCCAGTCAATTCAATGACTGCGAATAATATTCTGAACTATTTCAGAAGAATTTGTCTAGTAGTCCCATCTGTCTTTACTCTTTTTTCGTTGATAATAGTTCCAGGACTTGAGCAAATTAAAAACCTGCTTTAATTAATAGGAAAATAAAATTTCACATTCATTAAATTCAGTAATACGAAATGTCAGAGAAATAACTAAATAATCATTAATAGTTATTACACCCTACTTTATGGACATAATTTCAACAATAATTATAGTACCCTGCATCACATAGATGGTTACAATACCCGAAGTTACCAGATAACTGTTGTACCTGGAAGCACAATTATAAAAATTGCACCCTATCACACTGATAACTATGGTACCGAGATTAGATAAAATCTCACAAACCTCAAAGGATCTTGGTACTCTACTAAAGATGACTCCAAAATGATTTCACCATCAAGGATTCATCTAACGTGATTTGAAAAAATAAGGAAAATAAGGCTCCAAAACCTATCGTTAGAATGAGTGAGCATTAACGACTTATGCCCGCAGACATTTCAGCACACAAAGATGCAACGACGAGGTCAAATAGAGCAAGCATTGTAGTCAAATCAAGGATGTCAACAACAAGATTGAATACAAACCCACTACTCAATGGGATACATTTGGTCGATATCCCGGGGACATAAAATCTAAGGACCTTCAGTAACTTAAGAATATTGCCAAACTCAGGGCATGATGATGAGGGCATCACCCCATAGATACTAAAATGCCCTTCGTTCTTTAAGAGAAGAACCACTCGATTTTCATTAAAGCTAGCTCAAAGACACTCGTTGTACCAAGCTACGCTATAAAATCATTATAAAGTTCAGATAAAACAATGGACGACTCAGGCAACAGAATCACCACGCGACTTGGACAAACCAAAAAATTTAGACATTGAGTTACGAGAAAGAGTCAACAACCAAAGCATCAAAACCTCCGGTTCTCAGCCGTAACTTAGTTTCTGAATAATAACTCAAGATAGCAAGAAAAACCCTCCGGATGCATGCCATTGAGTGTAATAACTCCATCACCCTCCATGAGACATGAGATATGCCAAGGTAATGTACCGGATACATGGTCAAGCATGGATCAACATGAGAATGCAACGTATGATCTTTTTTCAAAATCCTATCCTTGAGAAGACCCAATAACGTCACAACATCAAGCCAACCTCATAGTAAAGTAATCCCAATAATCGTCTTATCGCCTACATCAGATCAAATGAATTTAATCTTAACACCAAGTCCACACGAAACATTTAGATGAAGGCGTGAAAGTTTAGTTGTGATGACCACCGATCTAACTCAAGCCGCCTGACTACCATATGATAATCATATGGACTCGATCTTGATGACTACTCGGAGTAACTCGTGTAAACTAGAACTACAGAGCTTTAGATCGCGGTAAGATCACGTACATTGTTACATGAATGAGTCTAATATTAATCAAGATGACAACTTTCATACCAAGAGCAAATTGACAAATATGAAGAAAGCTTGCCTCAGACACAAGATACTCTAGGACGTCATTGTGGACTAGCATCAAATACTTAGATATTTGGACACAAACTCTACTGCTTGACGATCCCAACGCCAACATATGCTTGACACTCGATTAAGGGCATAGACAAAGTCTTGGGTAAAAGCTCAATGCTCACTCCAGAACATATTTCTTGACTCTATCGCTATGCTCCAGACTCAATAAGTGGGGACAAACTGTAGGGGAGAAAAAATATACGTGCTAAGGTCTACTCAATAATATTTTTGAGCAAGGCCCAATTATCCCATTCTAGGGGAGAGAGCACATTAAGTCCAAATCGAGGACTCGTCTATGAACAAAGTCACCATGATGACCGAGGCACCCTCCATGACTAGATCAATGGACACAACCCCACCTACACTCACACTACCGAGGTCACGTAGATGACCAGGGTCCTTTCATACCTAAGATCACTCAAGATAGACGATATTATTTTCCTGACACAACAATATATGATAATCAATCATACAATGAAAGGATGGGTACATAAAAAAACTATCAGGCAATCTTAAGGGTTGTTAAAGAGGATAAGATGAAAACTAAAATATCCTGATCAGGGGATATTTTTCATGAATATCTCCATTCCATATCTGAAAATCATGTTAAATATATGATGATTCACATTAAATGGTAAACGATTCTCCACACTGCTAATATTCTTTTAACACTTTACTGACTTGATCGTCGGAGTGCATTAGGCGGGGCACCCCTCGGTGCCCAGCCTAATGCTTTCACGATCGTTCTTGATTTTTGTAGACCCCTAGACGAATCATCGAGCAAGGTGTGCAGTCCTCTCAACAATCGATACTGATATATTTTTCGCATCAACAACCCCCACTCAAGTACATCCAATTATATCATGACACGTTGGTTAATTTACCAACTCCTTCATCTTCTTTCTCGAAGATTTCTCTACAACAAAAAGTAACTTTGTTCAACAAAATGGTCGGACTTCAACCGCTCTTGTTGGACGACTTATCGGGTTAGAGCCAGAATTAACTATCCTCATTATACCCAGATGTATAACCGTGGCATTAGCACTTAGCATCATCTCTTTGTTTTAATGTAGCAGTTCTTCTTAAGGTTCTATGTGCCTCATATCGGAGGGCTCCGATACCGTTGCTAAAAATGAAGCTAATTGTTTAGCAACTCCATCCCCGCAACCAGTTTGCCTATGGACAAATGAAAGAAAATTCTGCAAATTGTTTAGATTTGGTTGCGAAAGAAGATTTTTTTTCAATTAGTTCATGCAGCTTTGAATCTGTTTTTAAAGGACATAAAGGACAAAATAGTAACTATGCGATTAACTTAAAAGATTTATAAATTAAAAAAATGACTATTTTTACATTGGAGGAATATTATTTAATAAAGAGGTTAATTTATTACAACTTTCCTAAATGGAATCAAGCTCACTATCATTTGGTTTCTAGTTGTTGTTTTTTTTGGGAGACGGTTTCTAGTTGTAGTTATTTGATAACAATATGTCATTTTTTATTAAGTTACAATTTATAGGGGTTAGGGTAGTTGATAGTCATATTGGATATGTGATATTTTTCATTTATGTCAATTTATATTTTCTATATATAGAACATTTGTAAATTTGATTTTCAATATCAATATCAGTTATAAGGTTAAGACAGAGAAATAGAACATGTTTGTCAGCCTTATTTCTCTTATTCTAAAAGTCCGAACTCAAACTAAATTGAACACATTATAACCAAACCAAATTTTTAGTTTTCTATGATTTTTTAATAATTTTCTTTTAAACATGTTGGAAAATAGCTTTTCATTATTAAGATTGAATAGGAGAACTAAACTGAAGCAAACCGAAAATCTTAATTTAGTTTGGTTCAATTTATTTTTCATACATATTTTAGTTCGTTTCGGTAATATATCGAATTAAAACTTCAATTCAATTTGATATTTTGTAAAAAAAACCATACACTCCCTTAAAAAGTACGTTCAGAAGAAACGCAGGCCTGGAGAAATCAGAATAAAATAGTAAAAGCAAAGAAGAGCAAAACAATATTTCCAATATTAAGTCAATCAAGCGTGTAGAGAACCAAGAAAATAGAAAAAACATGTTAACAAAAATAGCAAGACTAATGGGTTATTTAGAAAATTATACTTTTTTCAATTTGGCTAATGAATTTTATACCCCTTTTTGAAAACAAAAAATTTTATACCCCTTTTTGAAAACAAAGAATTTTATACCCCTGACCCACCAATTTCACATCACCACTTGTAATCATCCCTCATCATTTTTTTTCTCAATACACATTTCAAATCAATTTAATAATATCTTATTCTTCTTTATTTTTCAACGAAACTTTTTCTTCTACTTGAATAGTTCAAATAGTTTTTCATGACTACTTGAACCCTTCAAGTAATTATTTTTTTGTTAGTCAACACCCACACACCAGGTGACTACTTGAATGGTTCAAGTAGTTATTTTTTTCAGCCAATTACCCATACACTAGGCGACTACTTAAATGGTTCAAATAGTTATTTATAGCTACACGAACTCTTCAAGTAGTTATTTTTTTGTTTGATCACAACTCAAACACTAGCGACTACTTGAAGGTATCATGTAGTTTTTTTATAACTACTTGAAGGTATCAGGTAGTTTTTTTATAACTACTTGAACTCTTCAAGTAATTTTTTATGACTACTTGAGCCTTTTTTACGTAAAAAAAAATAAGAAAAAATGAACGTTGAGTACTTGAAGAGTTCAAGTAACTTTTTATGACTACTTGAACAGTCACAACCCATGCATCATGTGACTACTTGAAGGGTTCGAGTAGTTATTTATGACTACTTGAAGGATTCAAGTAGTTATTTATGACTACTTAAAGGGTTCAGATAGTTATTTATGACTACTTGAACCCTTCAAGTAGTTATTTTTGGTTTGGTCAGTCAGTAACTCAAACACCAGGTGACTATTTGAAGGGTTCAAGTAGTTTTTATGCCTACCTGAAGGGTTCAAGTAGCTTTTTATGACTACTTGAACATTTTTTACATCCAAAAAAATAAGAGAAATGAATGTTGAGTGCTTGAAGGGTTCAAGTAGCTTTTTATGACTACTTGAGTCCTTTAAGAACTCAACGTTCATTTTCTCCTTTTTCTTAACGCAAAAAAGGCTCAAGTAATCATAAAAACTACTTGTACCAGTCAAGTAGTCATAAAAATTTACTTGAACCCTTCAAGTAATCACATCGTGTTTGCGTTGCTGATTGATAAAATAAAAAATAACTACTTGAAGGTTCAAGTAGTCATAAACAACTACTTGAACCCTTCAAGTAGTCACCTGATGTATGAGTTGCTGCCTGGCGAAATAAAATAACTACTTGAAGGATTCAATTAATCATAAAAACTACTTGAACCCTTCAAGTACTCAACGTTCATTTTTTCGGACATAAAAAGGCTCAAGTAGTCATAAAAAGCTACTTGAAGGGTTCAAATAGTCATAAAAAATACTTGATATCTTCAAGTAGTCACTAGTGTTTGAGTTGCTAACTGATCAAACAGAAAACAACTATTTTAACCCTTTAAGTAGTCACATGGTGTATGAGTGTTGATTGACAAAAATAACAATAACTTGAAGGGTTCAAGTAGTCATAAAAAATTATTTGAACCCTTCAAGTAGAAGAAAATGTTTCGTTGAAAAATAAAGAATAATAATAAGAAAAAGATATTATTAAATTGATTTAACATGTGCATTGAGAAAAAAAAAAAAGAAATGATGATAAAAGGGAGAGATTGCAAGTGGTGATGTGAAGTTGGTGGGACAGATGTATAAAATTCTTTGTTTTCAAAAAGGGGTATAAAATTCCTTAGCCAAATTGAAAAATGTATAATTTTCCAAATAACTCAATACTAATCCCCTCCTATCCCTTTTATTAAAAAAAATTACAAATCAAGAATATATATATATTGTCAAAGAAAACTGCATTAATCATAAAAAAAATGTCTACAATCTTCGCCACGTTAAGGGGAAAAGGACGAGTAGCTACACAATCAACATATTCTAACGAGCCTAACCTAGCCAAATTATGCACTACACTATCGTTTGATCCATGAACATACACAAAAATTACTTTGACAAAGTTATTTTTAACAAAGAGAATATCATGAACCAGAGACTCTAGCTCTTTATCCTTGTTGTATGAAATATTTAGTATATTAATTAATTTCAAAGCATATGAACAAACCATGAGATTCAGAATGTTCCACGATCGACAGTCCTCCATAGCCCACAAAACTGTCTTTGCCTCCCCTACCATTGAATTTAGAATAAAACTTATCTCTTTTAAAGCCAACAGGTATTACTGTATAGTTTGGATTAACCAAACACTAGCCCAAACCTCAATTGTTAGTGGCTGGATTCCATGCAGCGTCAGTATAAATTCTTCAATTAGAGTAAACAATGTTGCCTGTGTTACTGGTAACTGGAAAATGGTGAGAAGTTCTCAGCTCTGTTTTTTGGCTGCCATTTTAGCTTTTTCGATACAGCTTAAACTCATTTCTACATCATTTGCTTGCATCCTCTTCACCACATCAAAAGGGTTTGCTTCATTATCATTAAAAACCAAGTCAATCCTTATTTGCCAGATTCTCCGTAGCCCAATAATTATCCGTTTCAAACAAAATCCTTTTAAGAATTACGTAGATTATTCATCAAGCATTGTCAAATTTTTTCAACATCATTATCTAGAATATTCATACTTTTTGAGAGGGGATGTAAACTAAACCGCTTGCGAAGAAAACATGTATACAAATCAAGAATATAAAAGGCATAAGTCTTGAAGTAAATTAGAATGATTGGACATAGAAAGTTTTCGAACAAAAAAATGTAAGTTGGTACTGGCATTAATGAGATAACATGATGGTACAAGGATGAGTTACCAATTAACCTTGTGAACAACATGTGGAAAAACAAGGACCTGTTATTCTGCCGACTGCTATCAGCCGTGGGCATATTGAGCAGCTTTTTTGACTTCAAAGAAACAACGACATGACCGTTTTAATTTATGCAATATTACAATCAATATCAAAATCACCATAGTATATTTTGGATTCAGATCCTCTTGTTGGAGGGACCAACAGTAAGAATCTGTTTGCTCAATTGTGACAGTCTATTTTATTCATCACGGTCATCTTAGCATGAATACTGAGGTGAGAGGTGGTTAGACAATTTTTTTTAAATATGAGAGAATTTAAATTTCGTATATCTTTTAGCTTAAAATATCGGTTTGTTTGTTTTAATCACACTCTTATACAATTTATTCATCAATTTTAATATATGAAATTTACTTTAATTTGGTTACATTGTATACAAAGTCCGTTAATTTTAAAGTATCATCCAAAAAGTCTCTTTAAAAACCCGTTTACTAATCCGTTCTTTTAAATGTTATATGAATTTTAAATAACTTCAAAGCTGATGATTAGAAGATGGTAAATAAATTGAGTAAGAATACGTGAAAAATGCTAATTTTAGATCCTTCAAATTATATAAGTATTCGTGTCATATAAATATATTAAAAGTAGTGAAGTGATTTTTTTCTTAATTTTTTTATAAAACAGGTTAGTGAGGCCTACCAAAGCAATTCAAGGGCAAATTCAATGAATTTAAAATGTTTGTGAAGTTATCATCGAAATATTTCCCTCATTTTCACATTTTCTTTATATATTTTATAGGTTGTAAAATAGATTAATGTATCACAGTTTGTTTGCACATTAATAATCTTCACGTAAATCTGTCATTTTACTTGAGAATCGCAAAATGAGACACCTTTCAAATTTTATATTTTAGGTCAATTTGCTACTTATTTATATTATATTAAAAAATATCTCACGGGTGGAGAGACTTTTTTTAAGCCATTCATTTTTCATTTTTCATTCTTTATATTGTAGAAATTAATTTATTTCTTACTTCAAATTATTCTCAATTATTCAAATTTTTATTTTCAAAACTTATTTTTATATTGATTATCTGAGGCACATGGTTAATAATTTTACATATTTTTCACATCAATGCTGAATCATTCATTATTCTTTATTATGCTTTAGTTTTTTTATTCTCATTAATTTAATTCACGGGTATCTATCTTGTAGATTAAAAAATAACTATATTTGTGAAATTGTCCAATACACTCACGTACAGTGCGACCTCGTACACTAAATTCTCATTGTACGATCCCCATTACAATGACTGAGCTTTCAACCTACTAAGCTCATTGCACCAAACAAAAGTTATTAGAAACCTCATTTGTAGCATTAATAAATATGTCAACAACACATTCTAGACTACCTTATTTATTTGTTGAAGTAACATAGATGTGTTGTAATAACATAGAAGATGGTAAAAACAGACAATACACGTTTATTATATAGAGTTACATGATAATAACAATGATCATAAAATAATAAAATTAAATACAACATGAGGATAAAATCATATGAAAAGATTCGTTACCGAACTTTTTCACACCACCTGTCATATAGTATAAAAGTTGATCGTGCTTTAAGTTCTCATGACTATGCAAATACTTTAAATGTCAATCCAGAATCACTGAACTTTTCTTCCATTACTTTAGACAATCGTTCAGCCATTTTTGGAGTCAAGTAATTAACCCAATCACCAACCTTACCTTTCCTAAACAAATTCTTATTCTCAAAATTTTTTATAGATCTCCCACTTTTGTTTACTTCCAATTCCTTCAAATTCGAAAAACTACAAAGTTTGGCTATTTTTTCAATAACACCTTCTCTCTCTTCCCCTACGGAGAAAGGACAACCCAAAAAACTTGCCAATATTTTCATTTGAAGAACAATGTCATCTTTCATTTCTTCATACTTTAAGAAAAGCACTTCATTTGGTCTCTCTTTGCTCTCTTTCCAATACCCTAGCATATGCTCCCAAAATGGACCGAACCCAATTGCCCCTTTGCAAAACATATCAAATGCTTCCTCTAGTGAAAGACCAGGATGATAAGATGACCTGATTTTGTTAATGTAAAGCCATGATGAAATGAAGGTGTCAAATGGGTTTCTACAAATGTAAACAATTTTAGTAGAACATTTCTTAACAGGATTAGGTAGAGAAGCAAATGGAACATGGGTTCCAAATAGCCTTGGATTAGGAATAGTAGAGAGATCAGGCACTTGGTTATTTGCATATAGTTTATACTCCAAAAAGGGTACGAGATCATGAGGATTCGAGGTGAACAATGGGTGGCGGTTACTATGTGAGGACGAGAATCCGAAACGATTGCGATTGACTATCGCAAACGACAAAGCTTTTAACCAAGTCGTTCCTGATTTAGGAACTGAGGCTAAGATAACATCAGAATCAAATGATTGAAAGTGTTTTTGAAAAGACATAATGGCTTGAATTTCAGATCGCTGACACCAAAAATCTTGGAAAAGATAGAGATGAGCAGTTCTCCAGCCTCTCTCTTTCGGAAGAGAATGAATAAATTCTTTACTCTCATTACTACAGATCTTCTCTTCTTCTTCACCACCATGATCACCATCTCTTGAGAGGGTTTTTGTGAAATCACTGATACCCATATGGAAATAGATTAAGAAAGAAAGAAAAAACCAATGGCATGAGAAATTAGTTCAATAGAGATTGGATATATATAGATGACGTAGTGTAGTGTAGCGTTTAAAAAGCTGCCTAAGCAAATCACATGGACATAGTAAATGGAGAAATAGACTCATTGATTTTCATGTTTCTCGTGCCCTTTATTAGGATCTACTTTTAGTATTGCTTTCAATGCAAAGATGGTTACATGCTTTGTAATCAAGCTATCTATATACATTTGTTTGGGTGAAGGGTAAACTTATTTGGGACTCCTTTTAATTTTTTGTTCTCAAACAATTCCGTCTCTGTAGTTTCAATTAATTCCATATCATACGAATAAGACGTAAATTTCGTAATTTGCTTACCAATGACCAAAGTGATGGTATTCTAAGTTTTAAATACGTGAAATTTAATCGTTTCGTGCAAATCATGTTCTATTATCAATGATGAAAGCGATGTTCTTTATTATTTTGTCAAGTTATAAAGTAAAAATGTAAAACGATATTATTGTGCTCAAACTATACCAAACTTCAAATCAAGACAATAATTATAAAACGTGATTTAGGAAAATAACATAATGTAGAAATTTTGAAACTTAGATAGTCGATCAAATAAAATAGACCAAATTCGGCTCAAAAAGGTCAAATTGATGGCTCAACTAAACCTTAAATGAGACCAATTTTAACTTTGCCGAAAACAATAGGTAGGAGCTCGTAAATCTTTAGAAGAACATTCCCTTTTCTTATTAGACCATGAGGAAAATATTTTTTTTTGCTTTCACAAGTCATTAGCTCATCGATGTGACTTGTTTCTAGGAGATAGCTAATTTTAGGAACAAATTTTCTGTTATGTCTCATACATATTACTGTATCTTTAAGACAAACTTACACGTCTCTAGACAACAATTTTATCACTAATTCAACCAATGTTCATATGAAAATTACAGTTTTAATCTTTGTACTGTAAAGTTAGGTTCACAAAATTTCATATTACACCACAAATTTATACAAACGTTTCAAATTAGATGTTCTATTCAATTTCCATTAACTTCTTAGTATCTGTGACATTTAACCATTTTAGAAGTGTGTGAATGTTCTTAACAATTTTCAATAATAATTAAGGAAATAGTCAATTTGTTTTACCACTTTATTTTATTCTCGTAATAACCCTTTCCGTTTGAATTAAAACAATTCTACCGTTTTTCCTTCCATACAATTCTTTTTAAAATTTTGAGAGAGGCATTCGCATAACTATTATACAAGTATCATGAACAATATTTATTTTCTCGGCGCATAATTTGCTAACAAACATACAATTCAATTTCTTTGTTATGCAAATAAAAATTTGTTCATATGATTATAATATCATTTAATAATTAATAATTAAATCATGCTATTAGTAAAGTTAAAATACTTATTCCTGTCACAAAACATAAATTAATATATTCGTCCATATATAATTCATAAATAAGAACAATATACATTAGATTCATATACAACATTTATTCAATTCATACCATTTTCTACACAAATTTAAGAACAAAAAGTATGAGGAAAATATTTACTATGACAATAATATTGTAAGTAAATAGTTAATTAGATTTACAAATAAAACTGAAAATAAAGCAATTCGTACTTTTTAAATATTTTGTGCTTGTTGATTATTGGTTATTAACGAGAAATGTTGATTATTAGTGTTTTTTAGGTAAAATTTTATAGGAGACAAGTATTAGGAACAATACTGAAAGCAAGTAAATACCACTATGCCCAGTTTGGCTTAAAAAACTTGTCCAGTTCATTTTACATGGTAAAATATTCAACTACACTTTTTAACTATAGACACATACATGCTTCGCTTGTGTTCCACTAATTAAAAATGTTCATATAATTATAATTAATATTAACGTTAAAATATTTTATCATTTTTAAATATTATTTTACATGTAAACTAGAAGTGAAATAGTAATAATAATAATATTGTTTATAATATTCAAATTTTAGTGCTATTTGAATAATATAGAAACTAGTTTTATTTTGCCAATTTGTCATATTCTTATGAAATAATTATATCATATTAAGAGTCAATTCTTGTATCCAAAATATACTAACATTTTTTCATAAATTCATGCATATAAATTTTCATGTTGCTGATAACATAAATATACAAAATAGTTAATTTATAAATTTATAACGAATAAATCATTATTGAATATATTGACTTATAATTAAATTTAGTTATAAAAAATCTTGAAATCAAATTACGGATATTCATGTCTCTAATTACACAAGAATATCAAAATATTTTGTTTTATCAACTATAAACAAATTATTATTGGATATAAATAAAACGTTATCAAATGAATTAAATGAGAAAGGAGGTGAAATACTTAATTTACGTTATATTTTAATATGCTTTAAAGAGTAAAAAGGAAAATAAAACATTTCTTCCTGTTAAGCCCATTTTAATATAATATAGATTTATGAAAATTACTATAAATGTGAATTGGACATTTTGACATATCTTCACCTTAGACCTACTCGTCAGTACACATATGCGTTGCACGTGTAAATGAATCTATTACATTGTTAGTTATTATTATTACTTATAATCATGTTGCGTTGATGTAAGTTAAAAAAATGTATTTAACATAATATTTATTTTGAACATGTGAGTAAGATAAAAAAAATGTTATATTATTGTTATTTTGATATATTATTATTCAATCAAGTTGTGGATTGTCACGTGTATATTTTTGGAGAAAGAGAATATGTAGTAGAAATGTACTCTTAAAGTTTATAAGAAAAAGTGACGTCATTATAATTAAATCCTATATTCCATGTTTTATTTTAACTTGATTGTAATTTTTCATTTGTATTTAATATTTAATTTTTTTTGTTTGCAGAACTTGAGTAACTATATATATGTAACATATTGATTATACTAACATATTATGTATATCATAATTAAAGTTTTTAAAAGTGTGTTATAATTGAATTATATTTAAATTCTATTATTTAAGTTTTATAAAAAAAAATTATTTTTCCTCAGTATTAAAAATAATTTACCAAAAAGTTGAGATTTTTCTATATAACTTATTGAATAACTTGCTACAATTCAGTCGAAGTTATTAACTAAAATTAACTTAAAATTATTTGTTGATTACTTTATTCTAAATTCATTAAATAGATGAATGAATTTTTAAATTAATGCATACTTGATTAATTTATTATATTTTTAAAAATAACAAATAATTAAATACCACATGTAATTTATAATATTATTTGGTAGTGTATCAATAATAAATGGTCAAAATTATCAAAAAATAATTATCATTCTCTACCCACTTAATATATTATATATTATAGATTTACTTTTGTCCAAAAAACTTAGACGTATTTACAAAATAAATTTTAGTTGGTTTTTGTTTGCTTAAAAAAACCCCTTTAACTTTTTCTGAAAAGACCAAACTAAGTTTGTCGTTGGATCCTAACAGCACGTGATTTCAATTGGAGTATTGTGATGAAATATACGTGTGTCGGCACAGCTAATCTTAAAAACTGAGAAGAAACATCGATGAAGCAAAGTGTCTGTTGGATTTATGCATCAGGTCGACATGCCGCAAAAGAAATAGGAACCCAAATTTGGCAGCGCCGCTTGGCCGACAAAACCTTTATTCTTTCTTGTACATGAATCCTCATCTTTATAGAGGATCCCAATCACTTCGGATAAGCTTCAGAATTATTGAATAAAAAATTTAATGCATATAATATAAATCTTTTATTTATCTGTCTATTGATTTTTAAACTAGAAAAACATTGTCTCTTCAACACGAGATACATCAAGACCATTCATTAAGTGAGGTTTTTGACACTTGTCTTGTTCTTTAAAAAACACTTCTTAAAATCCGGTAGTTTTGAAAAAGTTCCAACACTATGGTGGTTTTTGACACGTCGGAAATCATTTTTTACAAAAATAATTTTTAATTGAATAAAATCATCTTTACAAAAAATAATTATTACGATTATTTTAAAGTGTAAATGTACACTATCATCATCAAGTAATAAAATCCTATAAAATAGAGTATCGTCAACATGATTGATTGATATAAATTATTGAAATTAACTAGATCCTAATTTTAATTGAGAATATCGAAAAGTTGCGACTTTTTTAATAAAAAATTAAACTAAAATGATTAATACTTGATAAGGATTTAGAGCATGTTTAGTAAGGTGAAATCAAAAACCCTAGAGCTTTTAACTATTTGAATTTGAATTAATGTTTATCATAATACTGATAGCGAATTTTTCTAATATAATTATCAATCTTTCTCAAGTATCGATAGCAATGAATCAAAAATAAGAATCACACGTCTTTGTCAAGATTCAATATATTGAAACTCATTAAGCACAATAAATTATAATTGCTACGCTAGATCCATAATTATCTCTAACTTATAAAACTCTAATGATGTTATAAACAAATAGCAAATTTAATCATTACTTCTCAATTTCAGAATTAAATCTAAAATCATGCAATAGTTGGCCAGACGATCACAAGCATTAAAAATAGATTATAATACTCAATAATATTGAAAATCAAAATTAAAGAACAATCATGGTTTGGCTACGACGTAGCTTTAGATAAGAATATTAGAATATACTAGAATAAGAAAATATCCTAATAATATTCTTGAACATAGAGGAAAAGAGAAGGAAAAACTAGATTTGGGGATAAATTGAAGTTGAGATTCATCTTTCAGTTAGATTCGTCTTCGTTTTCTCTCCAAAAAGCTCTCTTCCCTGCCTCCCACGTTCTAAGAGTCTCTAAAAACTCTCAAATATTCTATTTATACACTAGGAGTTGATGAGGATAAAAAAGGAGGGAAAATGTGGAAAAAATATTAAAAACATTATCGCGCCAGTGTCATGACGGTGGAAGTCAGTGTCAACGCGCTGGCTACTGCTTCTCTTGATGCCACGCCAGTGTCGTGGCGCTGGCCTACTGCTTGCCAGCGTTGTGACGGTGGCCGTTCTGCCCAAGTCTGTCATTTTCTCGTTTTATCCACAATTTTTCCTTCCAAGTCAATCCAAATGCATTTAAATATCAAACCTACAAGATAAAAACAAAAATAAACATAAATCAAACAATAAATCTAAAAGAACTAACAAAATTAAAGTTAAAATTATCTAAAATATGAGTGTGAAACACATTCATCAAATACCTCAAAACTTAACTTTTTGCTAGTCCACGAGCAAAACAAAACATAAAAAAATCAAACAAGAAAACATTAAAACGCTAATTCTGAAAAACTATGGATAAAGTGATGAAATGTTTTTGACTAACTCAAAATGCCTTAGAGATTTCAAAATAGCGATAACCCAAGAAAAGCTTCTGAATTGTGATCATGTAAAATTTCAACACAAACACCAACTCACATTACACTTTGTAAAATCCTGAGTACGTGTGTGTTACCTTAAGTTGTCCAACTTCTTAATCTCAAATGAGTTTATGCAACCTAGTCTTGTAAAAACATATTCATTAATCTATAAATAAATTAGAACTCCATAGACCAATTGTTCATGTTACTCCCGAATCAATCTTTACCCATAGTCACACATACATTCTAGGAATCAACTAGCTTAACCCAACTTCTTTTGTTGCACCCCCAAACTTGTCATTTTCTACCACTATAAAATGTCAACAATACCCAACTATTCTTCTTCTTCTTCTTGTTTTGAATTTGATTTCCATAAGCTTCTATTTTTCTTAACGGGCTTTCAGTTAATAGCTCCTAAACTAGTTGGTCTTAGGGTGTTAGGTGTTAAGATACCCCTTTGAGCATAGTCACTCAAGTCCAAGAGGCTACGGAAATCAAATTTATTCACATTTTTTTATGAATATATCAAAACTCCTCCCATCCACCCATATTGTCATAACTCTAAGTATTTTTCTAGATTACCCAAATACTATGAGTAAAATGAGGTACTAGAGAAAATTTTTTATAAGATTAGGAAACTGTTATGGGTGAAAAAATGGCTATTTAGGCTCACTAGGAATGACTAGGGAAACAATTATGTATAGGCTGGCTTGAAAAGCTCAAACAGTCCAAATATGACCTAAATCATGTCCTAAGTATAGTGCAACCTAGAATTTTACCTAGAGCAACAATCAAACTAGTTCTTGAGTTCTTATTAGATCATAAAGATCCTCAAATCACATACACCCTATCTAAGCAAAAAAAGATAATCAGACGCTCAAGGCTAGGTGCTCAATATGTCGGGACTCTCTAGTGAAATGCAAATCAGTAAACGGTCAAAACATACACAGATACATAAATTCATCATTTTTTCAAAATTATCAATAAATCAAAACCAATCTCATCATAGGCTTTAGTGTTGTCTACTACAAAATATCAAATTTTTAATTTTTTAATAAAGCCACGATCCTCAATGTTAAAACTTTCATTGTCCTCAATGAAAAGAAAATATGTAAAAGGAGTAAGTAGAGAGGACTTCCCTAAATAAGGATGAACTATCATCCTCGTCATTCTCTGAATTACTCATGTTGTCTCCAACTGAGGAAAAAATGGTGCCTGAACCAAATACGTCCAAGGCCTGATGTCGCGGTGTTGAGATGTTAGCATCACGACGCTAAACATTCTGTCCATAATTTTTTTAATAAAACCTGAATAAAACAAAAGAAAATAAGCAAAAGAAAATAATTAAAAAAACTAAATAAATAAAGAAAATGAAATAACATAAATAAAATCAGGTTGCCTCCTGATAACGCTTGCTTTAATATCTTCAGCTAGACGTAATGATCATCCAGGCTTCACTTGTTGTCCACTGGCTTTAAAATTTCCTTTGTGTCAGAAATTGACCATCTTAAGATCGTTTTGTGCTATCTCAACACCCTCAACAACTTGTCTTCTTGTTTACCATTTAATGAAGTAGAGATAATGTCAGGAAGAGTGGATGCTTCTCCCATAAATGTGTACCGAAGATGGACGTCTAACACTGATGATTTTTCAATAGATGATATGTGTCTAAGTCTACCTTCTCCCAATTCTATACAAGGCCTATTAATGAATATGGATGTGAGTGCTTCCAATTGATTAACACACCCCAAAATGGTTCACTAGCGTGTGGCACTTTCCACCCACAAACAACTATACATTTCATTTAGGTGTTTTATTACTTTGAAAATATTAAAAATTACATGATCTTCTTGCACTCACAAAATAAGTTCTCTTTTTTGAACATCAATGAGAGTTCATCCTGTAGCTAAGAATGGTCTACCAAGAACAATTGAAATTTCTTGGTTCTTCTCCATGTCAAGAACAATAAAATCAGCTAGGAAAATAAATTTATCCACACTTACCAAGACGTCCTCGAATAATTCCCCGTGGATATCTGATAGACTGATAAACTAACTATAAAGATATTGTTGTTGGGTTAGCTTCTTAGAGACCTAGCTTCTTGTAAACTGAATATGACATCAAATTGATACAAGCTCCTAGATCAAGAAACTTGTAATTTCATAAACACATCAAGAAACTTGGAGAAATGCTTGTTCAATTTCTGATTTTGGAATCGTTGAGGGAATGGAATATGTGGGACATAAGGTGAAGGATTATTAGGAAATAGCTTTGACTTAGTCTCGCCTTCCTTCTTTTTTGAGTTCTCTATAAAATCACCACATACAAACCTTAGTTTGTGCTTCAATTGGTCGAGAACATTCCATTGTTGCTTTCTTCAGTTCTACCAACTCCTTTCCACTACGAAGCGTAATTACATTTACCTGTTCTTTTGGATTCCTCTCAGTGTTGCTCGGTAGAGAACCTTATGGTCTTTGAGTGTATATTTCTGACAGTTGACTCATTTGAAGCTCTAAATTCTGAATAGATGCATCTTGACTCTACATATTATTTCTTGCCTCTGAAGTGTAGCATGAATAGATGCAGCTTGACTCTACATATTATTTCTTGCCTCTGAAGTGTAGCATCTGTTCTTGCCATAAATTGAGTACTATTGATTTTGAGCTGGGTAAGAGTATCTTCTAAAGAAAATTTAAGTTGTTGAGGCTAAGTAGCAACTGGTGGATTCATCACATTCTGATTATTCTTCCAAAAGAAATTAGGATGATTTCGCCACCATTTGTTGTAAGTGTTGGCGAATAGGTTAATCTACCTGCTGTAATTCTCAACAAAATTAACATGTTCTGATTTAGAATGAGCAAAGGGATTACCGGCTTAACTTTCAGTACTAGGATGGGGTCCATTACATAAATAAAAAACTTTCCGTGTAGCATGAATATCAGTAGCATTGGTGCTGAAAGAACTCAATTGCTTGAACATTGTAGCTACTTGAGTAGTGAGAGCAGTAAAGAGTATCGACTTCATGAACTCCATGAATCTTTCTCGGTGGGTTGCGCTCAGTCGACCATCTATAGGCATTAGCAACCGTTTATTCAAGCAAATCATAGGCCTTCTCATGTGTTTTACCCATTAAAGTACCTCCTGTTGTCACGTCCACTAGTGTTCCCGTTGAATTCTATAAAACATTGTATAAAGTTTGGACTTGTAGCCATCCATGGAGTCCATGATGTGGGCATCCTCTCGACATCTCTTTAAACTTATCTCAAGCTTCATAAAGAGGCTCCATATCATGTTGGGCAAATGTGGTGATCTCATTCTTCATTTTGACTGTTTTAGCTGGTGAAAAAAATTTGGCTAAAAATTTCTCAAAAAGGCCATTCTATGTAATGATCGATCTAGTCGGCAAAGAGTTCAACCAATTCTTAGCCTTATCCCGTAATGAGTACGAGAATAATCTCAGCTTATTGTATCTGTTGAGATATTGTTATACTTGAATGTATCATAAATTTTGAGGAAAGTGGTTATGTGAACATTTAGATCATCATTAGGCATGCCACTGAACTAATTTTCTTGCACCATGAGAATGATAGTCAACTTAATCTTGAAGTTTTTGGCATTAATAATAGGGCGTTGAATCGCAGATGCAGCCTCATAACATAATTCTGAATTTCTCGATTATTCTGGTTGTTCACGATATCAAGATTTTCTCTGACATCTTTCATGGTTTCTTGAAATTGTTTAGAAGCTTCTCTCCTCACTTTTCTATTACGAAAACAAGTTCACTCAAATTCCAAATTTATGGGAGTCCATTTTTTTGCTTCCAATTTTTCTCGTACTTCTTATAAAACACGTGGAACTTCAAAATAGTAAACAACCGTAAAAAAACTCTAAGTAAAATTAAGGATATATAACTCCACTTTTAATAAACAAAATCAATCCGCGGCATTGGCGCTAATACTTGTTCGAATTATTCTAGAGTGCAAGTGTACACTATCGTCGGCGAGTAATAATTTTTTTTATGAAAATAGAGTATCGTCCACAATATTGATTGATATTAAATATTCAAATCAAATAAATCCTAATTTTAATTGAGAATATCGAAAAACTAAGATTTTTTTGAATGAAAAATTAAACTAAAAAGATTAATACGTGATAAGGATAAGTAATTCAAATTTGAATAGTTAAAAACTCTAGGATTTTCGATTTCACCAAACTAAACATGCTCTAAATTTCAAATCACAATCAATCAATATTTATCATAATACTGATAGCGAATTTTTCTAATATAATTATCAATATATCCCAAGTATCGATAACAATGAATCAAAAATAAGAATCTCATATCTCTTTCAAGATTTAATATACTAAAACTCATTGACCACGATAAATTATAATTGCTATACTAGATCCTTAATTATCTCTAACTCATGAAACTCTAATTGTGTTATAAACAACGAGCAAATTTAATCATCACTTCTCAGTCTCATAATTAAATCTAAAATCATGCAATAGTTAGTCAAACGATCACAAGTATTAAGAATGGATTATAATACTCAGTAATACTAAATAAATATTGAATGAATTAAAAATCAAAATTAAAGAACAGTCATGGTTTGGCTACATCGTAACCCTAGATAAGAAAATTAGAACATACTTGAATAAGAAAACATCATAATAATATTCATGAATATATAAGAAAAGAGAATTAAAAATATCTCTCCATCTACGAGACAAATTACATAGTTAAATATATGTAAATGATAACATACACATAATAATAAAATGAGTCTAATGCACATCGTATCCAAAGTGCTGCAACATATGTAGTTGGATCCCATTTCATGACACCCTGGAATTCTCGTGCAATCAATATTAAGTCTAACTGTGAATGGTCTTGTGATAACCTTGCATAGACACATGTGTGAGGTCTGATGTATTGGGTTATTTCAAATATATTATGTGCTTTTCGATGGCACGCACGAACTCTCCATTCACAACCTTCATCATACTTCATGCATTTTATAATCCAAAGGTCTGGCAATCACTCTACCACACCAAAATGTTGATGTCTGAGTATCGAGTATCTTTTCAAAGTATACTTAAAGTCTGCCTTACTTTCAAAATGTAAAAATTTATATAATTCATTTATTTCATTCCATATCCGGGTTCATTGGATGTGTATCTTATCTAGCTTTACATTTACGTAACCCAATCCAACTGAGCAAGGAAAGGTGAATAAGGTCCATGCTCGAGTATTTCAACTAAGGGGCTCACAACATCATCATCATCCTCTTCAACCCGACCATCTCCATCAATGTCAACATTAAAAGCTACTACCTGTTAAAAATCTGCCAAGAAGAAGCTACATGGAGGGCTAGATGGATTTGTTGGATCGAGTTTTAAAATTTGAGGAAAAATCAATGAACATGAATGGTTTCTGGGCAGAATTTTTTTTTAAAATCAACTATTTAATCATATTAAATATTAAAATCATACTTATGATTATGCATACTTAGTTAAACGTATTTAATAGAGGTATAAATAATTTATAATTATGTTGTATTAGAGAATTTATGACATGGTGGAATCTTATTGATTGTTTTTGTATTATTCGTTCTTCGTAGAACTCGAATCAGCCTTTACACTAACAACCACTCGTAGGATTTAGAAGTATATCTCAATCAGATGTTGATCAGGAATTAAGGTGGGCTCTCAAAACAACTAGAGAAGAAAAATCATATTTTCCTTCTCTGCTCTATGTAATCACACACACTGTGTTAAGGTTAGGGATGCAACTATATTGCCATCTCTTATATAATAATTACAAAATTTACACATATACTCATACATGTCAAATTACCTAAACTTCACCCCCGAATATTTGCTATTACCGAAAATTGCATATCTCCCTTTAGTCAATATCGTGTCTAAATTCATAAATTCAAATTGATCTCCATCAATTAATTAATTAATTTTATTTACTAATTATTTAATAATTAAAAATAATCAATTAATTAATTTGAACATTAATTACTTGCTCTTCACTAATTAAGTGACGACACCCATCACATATGGGTTGGGGAAATATACCTTGGTCAAAAACACATTTTTGATCCAACTGATGTTGTTTTCCCTTCCCGTTCTTATGAGCTACTATTGATAATGAATGAACCCACATGAATATAGCTATTTGACTCAAATATTCAGGAAATTTATTTCTATAACTGACCTATTTAATCCTGACCCCGTACGACTTCACTATAGGTCTGATGCCGAATCAACTCTCGATTAATGCGTGTTACACTTTCTGTTGGTGCAAATATACACTTTTATTTCACGACCCGCAAAATATTTTAACACATTACTCTTTGTGAATATCAGTAACAAGACTGAGATATAAAATTATCATTTTACCTCTCTAGTTATTATATTCTTAACTCCTTTATTGACTGTGAATAAGAAAGACATAACAGTGAATTATCTCATACAGTTCATCGTATCTTATTCAATGATTCATTTCGTCGAATACCTGGCGAAGTTAATTTATTCACACACTCATAAATAAAACATAAAGTAGTATTGTTGCATTTGTAATCTCACAACGAAATTTAATGAATCACAATCCCAACAGTTGAGGTGTTGTCCGGTAATTTGAACTCACTCATTTGACATATCAAAGATTGTAATTAACTAAGTCAAGTTTCGTATTCACTTCAGGATTAAAGAAATTATGAAAACACCCTTATAGGTGTAACAATTAGATTTAGCGGTACTTATCATCTTTGCTCTAAACTAATTGGTTATTGGTATATTCAACATGTTCCACAACATGTCTAGGTCAACTGTTAGAGTCTCCACTCTCATGCCCCAAGCGCGACATCATCTGATTCAACTTAACAGTCAACATCAGACTCGATTGCCCAGTCGATCTTAAGATTACGAATAACATTCTGAACTATTTCATAAGAGTTTGTCTGGAAGACCCCTCTGTCTTTACTCTTCTTACGTTGACAGTAGTTACATGGCTTGAGTAAATTATAAACACATTTTTTAATTAATAAAAAACTTTATTCATTCATTAAATTCAGTACTCCAAAAAGAATGAGAAATAACTAAATACTCATCAATAATTATTACACTCTACTTTATGAATATAATTCCAACAATCTCCCACTTAGACTAAAGTAAGCGTGTACAATCTCGTATCCACATACCCTTCAGATGACCATCAAAGACTTTACTGCTTAAAGTCTTAATGAATACATCTCCACGCTGAACAATCTCTCTAATCACGTGATACTTATGTTCTAAGTGTTTGGATCTTTGGTGGTTCCCCAGTTCCTTCGAATTCGCTACAATCCCACTGTTATCACAATAAAGTGTCAATAGTTTGTTAGCTTCTGGAAAAACTTCCAGAGTTTTCAAGACCTAAGCCATAGAGTCTCATTTGCAGCTTCACAAGCTGCCACATACTTAGCTTTCATGGTAGAATCAGCAATGTAAGATTACTTGATACTTCTCCATACAACTGCTCCACCGTTCATGATGAACACCGATCTTGAAGTGGACCTCTTAGAATTCTTATCTACTTGGAAATCAGAATCAGCATACCTTATCATATTCAAGTCAGTACCAGAATACATAAGCATGTAGTTACTTGTTTACCTAAGATACTTAAGGATATGCTTGATGGCATTCCAATGCTCGAGTTCATGATTAGATTAGAAATGACTCACCACGCCTACCTCATAGCAAATGTATAGCCTAGCACAAAGCATTGCATACATGAGACTCCCTACGACTGAGGCATAGGGAATCTTTCTCATGTCTTCCTCTTCTTGAGGTGTCTTGGGAGACTGCTCATTGAAGAGGCTGACTCCATGCCTGAAAGGAAGACATTCCTTCTTGGAGTCTTGCATACTGAAGTGATCCATCACTTTATCAATATAAGATGCTTGAGACAATGCTAATTGTATGTTCTTCCAATCCTGAAAAATCTGGATACCTAGGACAAAGGCAGTTTCTCCAAGATCCTTCATATCAAATTGCTTTGTAAGCCAAATCTAACGTCAGATAATTTTCCTACATCATTCCCAATGTGTCAGTTTAAACATACAGGGTTCATCCACTAACTACTCAAAACTGAAGTTCTTGACAGTTTCATCGAATATGATATTTCACGACCGGGACGCTTGCTTAAGTCCATAAATATACTTCAATAGTTCATAAACCTTGCCCTCTTGGCCTTTCACCATGAACCCATTTGGTTGAGCCATATAAATGTGCTCTTTAAGATTGTCATTCAGAAAGCAGTATTGACATCCATCTGCCAGCGAACATGTATCCTCATAGTCAATACCTTCCTTTTCGGTATAGTCATTGTCTACTAGTCTAGCTTTGAATGTGCTCACATTCCCATCTGGACATATCTTTTTCTTATACATCTATTTAAACCCTACAGGTTTCACCCCTTCAGGATAATCTACAAGTTTTTAGACTTCGTTCGAGTACATCAATTGCATCCCAACGTTCGTAGCTTCTTGCCATAGATTTTCTTCGGGACCAACCATGGCCTGTGAGTAGGAGACAAGTTCATCATAACCTTGTCTGAGACTACTTTTAAGGAATCTCAATAATACATATACATGTCAGGCTATATCACAACCCTCCGACTATGTCGAGGCTTCATAAGCTATGACTCCTGCTATGGTTCTTTCATTATTGAATCAGAAACAGTTCCTTACTGGTGAGTCAGTGCCCTCCCACTCAATAACTCATCTAGCACAAGAGTTCTTCTTGACTTCATAATTTTTATGTAGTCATCTTCAGGAAAACGTGCATTTGTGCTCATGAATGTTTTCTTGTCAGTTGAATTATAAAAGATGTATCCCTTTTCCCTTGGGATATCTCTACAAACAGGCATAATTCTGACCATCTAGCAAACTTTCTTGTCTTTGGTTTCTAAACATGTATTGGGCATCCACATATTCTAAGGTGGTTTACAGATGACTTTCGTCCATTCCATCTTTCATATCAGGCACCACCTTTGATGAAACTTGGTTCAAAATATATGTTGTTGTTTTTAAGGTATATTCCCAGAATGACTCTTGAAGGGCTGAATAACTCATCATGGATCTAACCATATCCAACATAGTTTGATTCATCCTCTCTAACACATCATTTTGTCATGGAGTGTCAGGTGTTGTAAGTTGAAAAAGAATACCTTCTTCCTTAAGAAAGTCTTCGAACTCTCCTAGCAAGTACTCACCACCGCGATCATATCGTAGCCTTTTGATTTATTTCTCTAATTACTTTTCGACCATAGCCTTGTACACTTTAAACTTTTCAAAGGTTTAAGAGTTTTGGTGCATTAGATAAACATGTTCAAAATGTGAGTAGTCATAAGTGAAAGTTACAAAGTATTTATAAGCTCCTCTTGCTTAGATATTCAATGGCCCACATACATCACTATATACGAGTTCGATGCATTGACTGGCTCTTTCACCCATCGCTAAATAGGGTCTCTTGATCATTTTACCTTCTATACAAGATTCACATGTGGATAGTGATACCATACTTAAAGTTTACAATGAACCATCATTTGCAAGTCTTTTAATCCTGTTCAGGATAATGTGGCCAAGAGGTAAGTGCCATAAATAAGTTAGATCGGTTGAGTCAGAGTTTATACTTTTACTATCCCTTTGTAAATCAGTATTTATTTTGATGTCAGATATCTTTGGAACTATTGATTTTACGTAAAATAGTTTATTTATCACACATGCAGTAGTAATTAAGTAATCATTTCTAAAAATACTACTATATTTATCAATGAAATTTAAACTGAATCCTTGCTTAATTAAACTAGCCACTGAAATAAGATTCTTCCCAACAATTGGGATATAATAAACATCACGTAAAAGCATAAAGCTATTACCGAATGATAATTTATTAGTTCCAACAGATACAGTTGATGCTAGCAGTTCATTTCCCCAACGGACGCTGAACTTGCCCTCATTAAATCTTCTGATTTTCTTGAACCCCTGTAGTGAACAACAAATATGGTTAGTGGCTGCAAAGTCCACAATCCATGAAAAAGTAGAGTCAGCCACATAACATGCTTCGATAACAAGTATTATACCTTTAGATCTCAATTCCTTGAGTAGTCTGGGCAGTTGCGTTTCCAATGACCAGCGGCTCCACAATGATGACACTTGTCTTTCGACTTGTCCACTTTTACAGTGCCCTTACCTTTCACAGCTTTTGAGTTCTTCTTCTTAGCCTTCTTCGGACCTCTCTTGTGTTTCTTTTTTGCACCAGAGGTGGAAGGCTTGCTTTCAGAAAAGTTTGTCTCTCTAGTCTTCCTCTTGCCCTTTAAAAATAAGGGTCCCAGTAGCTTGCAATTCCTTCACCAGCTCAGGAAGTGAGTACCTCAACTTATTCATTGAATAATTAAGTTTGAAGTTCTCAAAAGTGTCATGCAGAATCTCAACTTGTGTCTCGCCATCTACCTCATCACCAATGATCTCCATCTCATTTAGATAATTAATGATCAACATCATATGTTCTCTGACATAAGTTTTAGGTTTCATCTCGTAGTTCATGAAGTTTTGCACAACAACATTTTAGCTTGACGACCATGATCTCCGAACATTTTCGGTGATGTTGAACATCACATCAACGGTAGTTTACATGTTCTGATTTTGTTGTTACAAAACATTACCAACAGAAGCCAAGATGTAACACTTGGTGATCTCATTAGAACGCAGCTAAGAAGTATAAGCATCATTTTTCTCTTAAGTCGATTTTTAGCAATAGGCTTAATGGGTCAAGGGGTAGTGAGCATGAACTTGTGCTTTTCTACCGCCATCATGATATCAAGATTACATTTCCAATCCACATAATTTTCACCAGTAATTTTTTTCACGTTTAAGATAGTTGAGAGTGAGGATAACGACATGATTATGAAAAAGAATAAATAAAGTGGTGTAAATAAATACTCAATCATTTAGGAAAGTACGATGCATGATGCAAATACTTAAATATTTAAAAATCTAATAAAAAATATTTCTTTCATAATGTTATGATCAACAATGTCCAAGCAACCTTATATCGTATCGAGACTTCTCTTGTTTGGTTAACGCTTCTCAAAATGTCACTACATCTAGCTTAACTAATCACCAGTGATTTTGGTCACTTTAGCCCCATTGACTAGTCCTTACGAGAGATTCCAATGTGCATCGGCCTAAATGTTTAACCAACACATCGACTTTAAATGTTGTCATGAACTAACAATCCGTCTAGGAATGATCCTGTCTTACCACTTCCTTTACAAGCTTTAGCTTCTTAAGCAACTCGATGACTCAAAATGAGATGATTCCTAAGTTTCTCCCACTGAAGAGAGGTCCGCTAGGGTGGCTCTAAACCATTCCTCGTGCCACGATCAAGTTTGCGCTGGAGATCCATGAAATGTTTGAACGTAAATGACCCTCCCGCTTAATTTTTGGAAAAATAGATTTTTCGTTGTTTTCCAAAGATTATAACTCTTTATTAATTCAGAAAAAAGAAGTTTCAAAAATTATAAACTTTTATAAAATGTATTCCAATATAAAATTTACAACTTTATTAATATTCACATTGTATTTCAATTATAACCCATTATAACTTTAAACTATAATGATGCATGTACATGCTACATGTCATTTTGATATTGACATATCCCTATTTCTATATGGTATATTATACGATGATGCGAGATTAATAATAAATCATCCGTTCAAAACTAACCTCCCTATTAGCTCAATTCTAATTACAACCTATAAAAAATAATAAAAAATTACAATAATTTAAATAGTAGTCTCAATGGCGTCTGTAATTGTCTCATTGTCCATCAGAAAGTCCCACCAATTTTATAATTCTTACAATAATGCAGTCGTGTTTTCAAAATTCAAATTTTGATTAAAACCCTGTAATTAAGAAAAACTATTTTTTATTAAATAGTTCCATTAAATATCTTTTTAAAATTCAAATTCAAAAGATAAAAAGATAATTATCTTTTAAATTTAAAATTCAAAGGATAAAAATATATAAAAAAATAATTTGTCTTTTAAATTCAAAAGTAAAAAGATAAAAAGATAATTATCTTTTATCTGTTTAAAATCTAAAATTTAAAATTCAAAATTTAAAGGTAAAATATGGGATTAAGGTTTTCGCGAAACATTAGAAAGTTTCTTAAACCCTAATTGTTATCACATAGGGTTTCACAAGCCCTAGTTACCACGCATGACATAGTAGCGAACGTTAGGAGGCGGTGACCGGCGACGACAATGGCGATTGGTGACGGCAACGTCCGGCGGCTGAGGCGGTGATGATAACGGCGGCAACAGTTTTCGATGATGACTTTTCGAGGTGGCGACAATTACATGGAATTTAAGAAAAACAAAACTTTTACAAGAAAATAATTACATCCAATCCTATGCCTCAATTTCGGCGTACATCAATTGTAAAATTGAAAAACAAAACGCCTAGAGCCAATAGACCGGGATCCATTCATAAAACACATTCAAAACTATTTTGAATCTCCCATACAAAAGTATATGCCAATATCGCAATATCCAACGATACATACGTTTTAAAAAATAAATATGCACAATTAAGAACCTAAGGCTCTGATACCAACTATTGGATCGAGTTTTCAAATTTGAGGAATAATTAATGAACCACGAATGGTTGTTGGTGAAAAATAAAAAAAATAACATCAACCATTTAATCATATTAAATGTTAAAACCATACTTCTGATTATGCATACTTAGTTAAACGTATTCAATAGAGGTAGAAACGATTACATACCTTATGTTGTATTGGATAATTTCTGAATTGGTGGAATCCTATTGATTGTCTCTGTATTATTCATTATTTGTAGAACTCGAATCAACATTCACACCAACAACCACTTGTATTATTCAGAAGTATATCTCAGGAATTGAGTGTGGATTCTTAAAATAACTAGAGAAGAAAAAAATAAGCTTTTTCCTTATCCTCTGTGTATTTCAGCGGTAGCTAGGGGAGGGAGAGAAACTATTCATTGCTCTATGTAGTCACACACACACACTGTGTTAGGGTTAGAGATGCAACCCTATTACCATTCCTTATATAATAATTATAGAATTTACACATATACCCCTATATGTCAAATTCTTAAAAATCCACCCCCTAATATTTGTTATTGTCAAAAATTGCATATCTCCCTTTAGTCAATGTTGTGTCCAAATTCATCAAGCCATGATAATTAAATTGATCTCCATTAATTAATTAATTTTATTTACTAATTATAAAATAACCAATTAATTAATTTGAGCATTAATCACTCACTCTTCACTAATTAAGTGACAACACCCATCACATATGGGTTCAGAAAATATACCTTGCTCCAAAATATATTTTTAGTCCAACTAGTGTTGTTTTTCATTCCTGTCCTTATGAGCTATTCCTGAGACCAAATGGACCCACATGAATAAAATTATATGGCTCAAATACTCGGTGAATTTATCTCCATAATTTCCTGACCTATTTAATCTTGACATCGTACGACTCCACTATAAGCCTGATGCCGAATCAACTCTCGATTTCATGCACGCTACATTTTCTGTTGGTGCAAATAGACATTTTTATTTCACGGTTCATAGAATATTTTAACATACTACCCTTCATGAATATCAGTAATAAGAGCGAGATATAAAATTACCATTTTACCCATCTAATTATTATTTCTTTAACTCATTTATTGACTGTGTATAAGAAAGATATTAGTGAATTGTCTTGTACGATTCATCATGTCTTATTCAATGATTCATTTCATCGAATACTTGGCCAAGTTAATTTATTCAAACACCTAACAATAAGCATAAGGTGATATTGTTGTATTTGCAATCTCGCTACGAATTTTCATATATGTGAATCACGATCTCAACAACTGATGTATTGTCCAACAATTTGAACTCACTCATTTGGCATATCAAATATTGTAACTAACTAAGTCAAGTTTTGTATTTACCTCAAGATTAAAGTAATTATGAAAATACCCTTATAGGTGTAACAATTAGATTTAGAGCTAGATAAACAACTTTACTCTAAACTAATTAGTTACTGATCTATTCAACATGTTCCACAACATGTCTAGGTCAACTATTAGAGTCTCCACTTCAATGTCCCAAGACCGGAATCATTTGGTTCAACCTAACAGTCGTAATTAAACTCGATTGTCAAGTCGATCTTAAGACTGTGAATAATAAAGACATATCAGTGAAGTGTCTCGTACAATTCATAATGTCTTATTCAATAACTCATCTCATCGAGTACCAGCCCCAATTTATTTATTCACACAACCATCAATAAATTATAACCGAGGTATTGTCCTGCAATTCAAATTCACTCATTTAGCATACCAAAGATCACAACTAACTAGGTCAAGTTTCGTATTCACCTCAAGATTAAAGTAATTATGAAAATACTCTTAAAGTGTAACAATTAGATTTAGAACTAGGTAAATGGATTTACTCTAAACTAGTTTGTTACTGGTTTATTCAACATGTTTCATAACATGTATAGGTCAACCGTTAGAGTCTCCACTCTCATCCCCGAGACATGCATCATTTGGTTCAGCCTAAGAGTTATAATCGGACTCGATTGCCCAGTCGATTCTAAGACTGCGAATAACATTCTGAACTATTTCAGAAGAGTTTGTCTGGAAGACTCTTCTGTCTTTACTCTTCTTACGTTGATGATAGTCCCAGGATTTGAGTAAATTATAAATACACTTTAATTAATAGAAAAACTTTAATTCATTCATTAATTCAATAAATCCAAAATTCTAACTAAATACTCACAAATAGTTATTACCCCTAGTTTATGGACATAGTTCCAACATGATTCACATGGATGGCATGAGCATGTGCATCTTCATGTGGTAAAGAACTACTAGGTACCTTTTCTCAGATTGTAGGATACATTTCATTGTCATAGAATGGAGAAATTTTTGCATATTATGCACATCAAGTTTGCACATATTGTAATCATACAAGTTTATGCTAGGACCTCCTACAACTCTAGCATTTTTTTGCTAATTATAACTCAATTGTATTTGGCGGTGGAAATTGAGGCAGGATGACTTCACCTTTTAATTAAAGTGGAAGTCATCTTTTGCAAAGACGACTTCTCACGTGGCTTCACTTTAGCCACGCCCAACGCGAAGTCCTATTTACAAAAGACGATTTCGACTGACCTGTCTAAAAGTACCATACTTTTAGAAATAGTTTCAAAAATGTCATATTTAATTATTTGTTTTTAAAGTATAATACTTTTATAAAAAAATCCTCAGTAATTGTAACAATTCAAATTTCATGGTGTATTTTTTCCTAAATTTCATTGAGTATGAAATTTGACTCTTTTTTAGGTTATATTTGATTAATTTAGTTATTAAACTTTGATTAAAATTCTGTTCCTAATAGAGTATATATTTTTAGTATTGTATGGTACCATACATATTGTTATATAATCATTTGAATTATTAATATTCATTATATACTTTTTAGCTTTCTCGCACTTTATGTCTTTCGTAACTCTGTCAAATAATTATGGTGAAATGGTACTAAATAGAAAAATTCATCAATAATGGTCCATAACGGAATAAAATTGGAATATGGATCTTAGCTATTCCATCTTCAATCTTATCTATTCATAATTAATATCAATATATAAAAATATATAAAGACTATAAAATAGAACATCGAATAAATATTTGAATATGTAAGAAAGATAATAATTAATAGACCAATACTAAGAGATGGATTAATAAAACATAGCAAAAGAGATTTTTTATGTATTTATCAAATAGATGTTCAATTTATTATAGTAAAATCAAAATAATATAGAGATAATTTAAATCCACTTATTCTACATACTAAAGCAAAGCGGTAAAATCATATTGTTTTCTCCTAATTTTTTTAATAACAAAGTAAAATTAACTTAAAAATATGTACTAAATATTTACTTTTTCCAAATTCATTAATTGTGTGAATGAATTAAAAAATTAATTTCTATTTTGAGCAATTTATTATAAATTTTAAAGTAGCCAATTACTAGATGACAAATTCATTAAAAATGAATGTATACTTTAATCAATTTATTATAAACTTTAAATGTAACCAATTACTAAATGCCACATGTAAATTATCATATTATTATAGGTAGTGTGTCAATAATAAGTGATCAAAATTATCCAAAATTGATCATCATATTTTTATTTTATGGGCAATCTCTTAGATCAAATTCCTATAATCGTGTATTATATTGTGAATTTTAAATGCACTAGTCAAAATACACATGAGTAAAGTAAATTGAAGTAATATTATAATAATTTTTGTTTAGTGAACTAAAAAAAGTACTTAGAATCATGTCATTTGTATCTGAGTAAAAACAAGATAATATTATATTAATATTATTATTTTGATTTACTTATATATTATTATTCAATCAAATTGTAGAACATCATGCATTGTTTAATAAAAGATTAGAAAATATATTACAAACGATTTCTCAAAAAAAAAAGAAAGAGTTATCATTAAAATTAAATTATCTCTTTTATGTTTTATTTTAAACTTGACCTTCAATTTTGTTGTTTGCAATGCAAGTTTAATTTTTTATTGGTAAACTCTATCTAATTATATGTATGTAACACACTAATTATACTTGCATATAAAATTATAACATAACGAAGTTTCTAAAAAAATGTTATAGCTGAGTTATAATTTAATTTCTTTTATTTAAATTCTTATACAGATAATTGCTTTTCCTCTATAATAAAATAAATTAACAGAAACTGTAGTTTTCTCTATAACTTTTTGATTAACTTGTTATAATTTCAAAGTTATTAAATTAGAATTCACTTAAAATTATTTATTAATTACCTATTTTTTCCAATTTATAAAATATGTGAATGAAATAAAAAAAAATGAATACATACTTTATCAATTTATTATAATTTTAAAGTAACTGTTAAATGCCACACGTAAGTCATAAATTTAGTTTGGGCAATGTCTCGATAAAAAGTGAATGAAATTTTCCGAAAACGATTCATCTGATCCCAACTTTAATATGTTATAGATTATAAATATAAATAGTTCTAATTTTTAAGAATAGCCTAACTACAAAATCTGGCATTTAAACTAATATTTTTTCTACCAAAGACATTAATCTAATTGCATATATATATATGCTACAATAGTTAGAGTCCGTTTGACTTCACTTAAACTTTTAAGTTGTAACTTATTTAAGTTTAACTTTGATCTATGAGCTAAAACGTGTTCAACTTAGCTCATTATGATTAACTTTAAGTTATAACTCATTTTAAATTGATGTTTGACAAATAAGTGAATAATTAAATTATTTTAATTGAAATACTTTAGTATCCCTCTTAATGATATAGCTTGCATTTAGCTCATTTATTCAGTATCCATCTTTTGTCAAATCGTTAACCTAAACGAGAGTCATTCCGACCCGTGTCCCACTCGACCCGTCTTCCCGACCTGACTCGACCCCGTCTCCCCAACCTAAGGGCGGGGGTCGGAGTCAATGTCAGGTCAGGGGAGTCATGTCCCTGACCTGAACTCATGACCTCGCATAATTGACTCGACCCAAACCCATGACATCGCGTCCCACCTGAATCCAGCTTCCCAACCCGACCAGTCTCGAATCTCTGACTTGTGACCCGACCCGACTCTCTGACCCCCCACCTATGTCTCCGGCCTGTCTCCCAAGTCTTTTTTTCAGACCCGACATTTATTCCTGACCTGACCTTCCAACCCATCACGACCCATGACCATCCCGACATGTGTCCCACCCGAACCTAACTCCCTAATCCTTCCTGAACTCGTGTCTCCGACCTAACTCCACAGCTTGCCCCGACCTTGACTCGAACTATTGACATCGAGAAAAGTATCATTGAAAGAATCAATGATTGCATCGGCGCCACCACTCCAGTTCGAAGTAACACAATTTTCTTCTCATTTTATATATATGTCTTGAAGAAGAGATGTTTGTGTTGTGTAGTTTTTAAAAAAGATGGGGGTAGATTTGGACATGTGAAAAAAGTAAAAGAATTTTAAATTAAAAAGCTAGATTATTTTAGCTTAAAGCTTATTAGCTTATTTCAATAGGCTGCTAGCTTATTTCAATAGGCTGCTGGCTTATTTCAATAAGCTATGCTAAACGCCTTTTTAAAAATAAACTATTTACTTATTTAAGTTATAAGTCATAAGCTGCAGTTTATAAGCTGAGCTAAACATGGCCTTAATCATTACTACTTCTAAATGAGACCTAGATGGGAGAAATATTTTTGGACACACATCACCCTTGCTGTTAATGAAATTCTAAATAGATACGCCTTTTGGTACTCTCTACCAAAATCACATTTATTATGTCAATTATGAACAATACATTAGTTGTGAAAATTAAGAAAAATTAGTTTAAATAGATCAAAATTTGTTAAAAAATGGATACGTGAATAATTTTATATTGAAATTAATATTTCAAATATTTTTTACCTTTTTTAAATCTATAGTATATATAAATGAGACTAAGAAGGAGAAAATATTTTTTGACACATGCCCTGACAGTTATATGGAATTCTGAATTGATACGTCTCTTGATATTCTCTCTACCAAAATCATGTTTACTCTTCCAATTATTAAAAATATATGAGTTGTAAAAAATTCAGAGATATATTAGCTTAAATAGATCGAATTACATCAAATAATTGTATAATTGGATAATTTAATATTAAAATTAATAGTTCAAATATTTTTTTATCTTTTTGAGGGAATAAAATCCATCAACAAAATAGTAACTAAAAAACTAATCAACAAGAGTCAATATAAGCACCAAATCAAAAAATCAGGAGGAATCACATCAAATAAAATACAGTAAGGAACCGAAACAGATGCCAGCTTCACAATATGATCAACAACCAAATTACAGTATTTAGGAACATGTCAAACTGAGATATTAACTAGAAAATGTTATTAACTCTCTATAACAACATAAAACTTTTTACGAAAAATATCGTTAACCTTTAATAAATTGAATTTTTAATATTTCACATAACAAGTCAAAAACTGATCAAACACTTATATGTACATATTATTTTATACATATTATTTATTATTGATTTATTCAACACGTGGAATGCTCGTGCAATTGATTAGTATTGCTAAAATGGAATTGTTATCGTGTGATTGGAGCACAATATTTTTAGAACAAGAGACTATAAGCCTTGCACTTTTGAAAGTTCCCCGAGGCTGAAAAACAAAATTAAAACCTTTACTTTTTTTTTTAATAAAATGTGATAATTTTTATAGAAGAAAAGAGTAAAACACCTCGATGCTAGACCTTGGTATGAGAAAAAAATTATAAAAAAATTCTAATAAGCTGTCACCAATTTTAATCGAAAATTTTAATTAATGGACAACTTAGAAAATGCTGAATTCCGTAAAAAAAGAGAGGAGAGTCATAAAATAGTTTTTTTTTTTTCTTTCGAAATGTCGCTGTTTAAATATTTCTCAGACATTTAGACCAGCTTCTTCATTCCCGCCTCTTCACTTCGGCGCCAAAAGTTGCTCATCAGTCGCCCTAAAAATTTATCGCTGGTTTACTTCCTTAATTCTTTCCATGGCGATTGGGACATGGGACCTTAGAAATCCATCCTCTGTCGTCCCAACGACCTCATTTCTCTGAGGTATGTTCTTCATCTTCATATACTAACAGTAGCCTTCTTTTATGTTATGAAATTGATTTTACCAACTACCTTAAGCTTTCTGATGACTGAGAACTACGGATGCGATAGCTACGATAAATTCACTAGGGTTATTGACATGGATGAATTAGATATCTTATCATCAAATGGACTGTGCTGTCATTTTATTTTCTTTTTTGTTTCCAGAGAAATCGGTTTAGTTTGGTTTCTGGGAAAATGGAGGTGGTACTTATAGTTTAAACACTCTTTATAAGAGTGTTTTTTTTGCAATTCATTTGGTTTGTTTCATCATAATCGCTATGCTTTTATCTTCTTGAGTGACATTCTCCCCATTCTTCTTGGGGTTTTTAACGTACCGTTTTTTTTCCGTTTTTATATTCAATAATTTGTTTTTTCCCCTTGTTTTGCTATCTGGATCTTACATCATGAATATTTTAATGCAGGTATAATAATTTTTAAAGGGGAATCACCTACCTTTTTCTTGGTTTATTTCTTGCGTTGGATATCTCCCCTACCCTCCACGTATATTCTTACGAACAATGGTGTCTCTAAATGGGCTTAATCTATGTATCACTCACCAACAGATGCTTCTTTTACGTGTATATATTTGATAGATGGTAATTCCCAGTGTTCATCTACCCAACTTAAGGATAAAGCTCAAAACTTAGTTGAATATAATAAATTTATGTCAAAGCATCATCTACGGAGACCGTGGTTCCACAATCTCCCACCTGTATTGAGGAACATGTAAGCTACCGCAAAGATACTGACATCAATAGTGCCGTTGAGCTCTGTGTTGCAGCCTCTGAAGCACTGGTTATCCATGGGTTAATGAAGAATGAGTTATCTTCAGAACGATTGCAAGTGCAAGCTATGCTGGAAGTTGTCCTTCAGATGGAAAAAGCACGGTTGGAGTTGTTGGAAAATACCTTTTAAAACAAAATTGAGCAAGAAGACTTGAATGAGTCCCCTTCCAACCTGAAAACATCAACATGGAAGATGCATTGAAGAGGTAGGATTTTCTTGCACTGTCCCCGATGATCAGTATGCTTGTGGACCAGCTTCATCCCAACTTGGAGACATTACTGTTGTCGAATATCATTGTGGATGTGAGAATCAATTTAATTTTGTAGATACGAGGATTCAAGACAATTTGGAAAATGATATAAATTTAGCAAAGGAACTGCTGTTAGAATCTGCAGATTACGACAAACCAATGCAACTTTCTGATGATCCTGCTTTACCTTCATTTAATTGCAAGTTGTCCAGATATGGCGACCAAATGCTGCATCAGTCAGCACAAAAGGATTTTGATGATCTGACTACAGCAGAGGTACAGGTAAAACACATATATTACCTTTTGCTCTATCCATGTTTATCTACCCAAAAAGTAGAGATGGGAGATATGGGACCCCAAAGGATGCAATCAGAACATGGTGAAAATTTACTCTTAGTTATTACAAATGGGTTTCAATCTGTGGAAAATCAATTTTTTTTTTAACAAGGATGATATATTTACTCGCAGCGAGGTTCCCTTTCGATGGTGGATGGATCGTCATTTCAGCCTTAAACCTATGTAAACTCTATAGAACATGGTTGGAATTCAGTGGCTGCTAGTGAGTTGCTTTTACTTTTCTCCTGTCCATCTTCTGTTGTTATATTCATATGAAACAAATAACTTGTGGCACAAATTGTTGTCTCCTAAGTTTTGTATGCTTTCGCATATAATAATGTTTATATTTTTAATAAAAGATGTTTACTATCCTTTATTGTAGTTAAATCTTTAATCTTATTTTTCAGAACATGAAGAAAACGTAGCTCATATAGTTCTTGATAAGGGTCCCTAATGCCATCGTATGGTATGATGGATGGAATTTTGAACTGAGGGGTATCTCAACACGCATGGTCTCTTCTATGAATAAAGGTTTTGCATGATGAAGCTGGGCCTCAGCCGAGTAAGGGACCTCCTTAACTCAGACACGAAGGGTGGCACTTCCTATGCCTCTCTTGAAGGAGTAGGCCCCTGGCTAGATCTCATTATTCTATTGGATCTCTGACTCATTTCTTAACTCTTATGGTGGAAACTACGAGGTAATGTATGCTTACCCTTTCATCCCCACATGCATCTAAATTTTCGAATTGCTATAAACATGAGCCAAGACATGTTGATTTTTCCATCTTAGAGTTCTTTATAAGGTAAAATCGATTACCTTGCTAGAAACCAAGAATTTTAATTTTGTTAGTTGAATAACTCTAGTGAACATTTCAAAGTGTTTATACTATATTGTTGCATGTGATGTTAATTTCAGATATACAACATGAAACGATGCACCAAACCAACCAAAGTATATCCCATGATCAGCTATACACATTTTGAGGAGCAAAGGTAAGATAAAGCATGATTCATGTACGTGCCCAAAAAATATATTACACATAACATTCCGACTATATAGTCCTGTCGATATATGCTTTCTGGTGGACGGAGGATTGGCAAGAAGTTGATTTTTTCATGGAATAGGAAATGCCAGCTACATCCTCTTAAACAATGGAGGATTGTCATGTAATGTTGAAAAATGTGATCGGATCGCCATGCATTGTGAAAGCATAGCATAGTACTTGGGATGGTAAGGATTCTAACTACTTGGGAGAGGAAAGAATGATTCCTTTTAACTCACTCTGACTTGGGAGAGGAAAGAATGATTCCATTCCAATTGTTATTGTCTTTCAGTGTTGTATAAGCAAACTTGGACTTCTTTTTCATATATGTTTATAGCATCATTAGGAGATTGTAGTGAAGGGTTTGAAATCATCTTCGGTTGTGGTCTGTTGATGTTTTTGCTATTTTGAGTTGGCTAATTAGATTAGTAAACCATTCTTGAACTGTCAGTTATTTGATAAGCTGTATATGAGCTTTAGTTTCAGGGCTTTTGCTATGGAGTTTTTTTGCTATTTAAAGGCTGAATTCTGTATTCCATTAGTCATTGAAAACAAATATTTCTGAAATTATTTGTTTCTGAACTTCGTATTTTGTAATGGTTTGAATTAGAGCCCTAATAATGGTTTTAATCCGTCAATTCCAAACGTTGTTAATTATGATAGAATCCAACTCTCTCATAGCATTCTTACCCATAAGATTGATTACTATGAATTGTATTTGTTTTCGTAGATAAATTGTTGTCGGAGATCATGGGTGACTTTGAAAGTGATTTGACAAAAATTTATCCCAAATCAACTTTTTATTATTATTTTATTTTCATGACCTATATGACTAATATATTACAATTTAAGTATATTAGTAATAATATGAAGAAAATTGATTTTTATGAGAAATATTTATAAACAGCTCCCTCTTCAAAGAAATTTTTTTAGGTAAAAATTGTCGTTGCTAGATTGGTGTCTATCAAAATATTTTTGCTCGTATTCTACCGAGTGTAAATTTTAACGACAGAATATTAGATCAGAGTGTAGTAATAGTTTTTTGCTAGACAAAGTCTAATGCGGGAGCAGTTTAATCTCATCTCCTGTAAAAAAATGTCACATTTTGTTTAAAAAATTTCAAAGTGCCTTAATTTTATTTTTCTTTGTCAATGGTCTTTCAAAAATAATTTCTCATTTGATTGAAGTTCCATAATAAACAAACTAATGGAAAATAAGTCATTAGAGAAAAAATCGTTGGAAAAAAAGTAAGTGAAGTTTTTTCACGGGAAAAAAACTTATCGAAATATTTAGAGGGAAACTAATAAATAAGAATAAATTCTAGCAAAAAAAAGAAAATTCTTTTGACACTCCATATTTTAGTGCAATGATACCAACATCATTTTACTTTAAAAAAATGATACAAACATCCTTTCATGTTATATTTTACTGACAAAAAATTAGAATTGTTAAATTTTAGTCTAACACAATTTAAATAACACCTCATACTAAAATTACCCATTGTTTTATTCCTAATTTTTGAAAACGCTAAAATCAATTTATTTTAATATTCAAACTAAAATTCACTTAAACCGGTAACAACCAGGATGATTTATGTTTTGGATTAGAAAAATAGTTAGATCAGATTGGTTTTGCGATAATCTTCTCTTTTCACACCCAAACTAACAGTTTTTTAACAAAATAAAGTAATTTATTAATTTTCAAACCAGACGCATATCTGTGACATTTAGATAGATTACAAAACATGTCAGTGAATTTCCCCCAAAAAATGCACATCGGTAACTATATGATTTTGACCGAGCTATAAACTAACAGAGAGTGATTTACTAATTTATAAAGTTCGAAGATATCATAATTAAAAGTTTATGAGTATTATATGACAAAGTTGGTGAGGATAAATTATGGTGAGGATAAGTTGCAATTTACACCAAAAGCTTTTTAATGAGTCAAATATGTCCGTAAGCTATTAAAATTGGCAAAATTAATCCTCCAAGGGGTAATTCCATCAATTTTTCTAACATGCAGTTCAGGGATAGAGCCACATAAGTGAGGACGGGTCAAGTGACCCCACTAACAAAAGTTATTAATTTTTAGAATAATTTTTTTAATATTTGACAATTTTTGAGTTTTGATCCTACTGATTTTTCAATTATAACCCATTAAGTTTCTTAAATCCAGTCTTTTGTTTTCGGTTTAACCCTAAAAAGTTGTTTTAACCCCTCAACTATACTATCTTAAAAAGAGTTTTAATTAAGACATAATTTTTGACATGGGTGGAATCATATTACGCGTAAGATGTCAAATCGAAATTTATTAAAAAACTTATAGATACGATAGGGTTTACCCATCGCAGCTCAACTTCGAGTCTAAAAAACACGGACTGTGCAACTTTAAAATTGTTGTGACAGACTTATCGTGATACGTGCATGTCAACTTCTGTAAGGCATAAATTTTGACATGGGTGAAACTTTTGAATTCCAAAAATGACATTGAACCTCAGATTTTTCATTATTTTAAACAAGTAAGAGATGAATTATACTAACTATTGGATTAAATAAATACAGTTTTAACCTTTGATTGGATATAAGATCGTGTATTTCTTAAACACCAAATGTGTAATCCATCAACCTTAACATTTGTCCATATATGTTTAAAAATATAATTCATCTTTATTCTCCTATTTTTAACTCTATCAGAAGGCATGATATAATTCAGTTTTGGTCAAATTTAGTTGTTGACTTTATTTGATTCAAGTTACTACAGTCTTTTAATCTTTGAATCAATTTTTTGGGAATGATTTGTTAGACTAAATTGATAGCTAGAAAGGTGTTAGCTTAGACTAAAACAAGTTGCAGAGGAAAGGTAAGGGTAAGGAAGGAGAAGAGAGTTCTAACGGCACGTTAGAAAAGGACTAATTTTACTCATTTAAATTGAAGTTTATGGAAACATATTGAATTTATATTTAACGGAGTTTCAAAAAAGGTAAAGGCAGGAAATAGTATTAAAGTTAGGCTAAAGGACGTTAATAGGGAGGGGATTTGGTACTCCCCGGTAGTACCACGATTTCCCCCTCTCTCTCTTCCCCATGCATCCGAGGTGCCCTCTTGCCCTCGTCCTTCCCAAGTCCCATAGTTTTCAGTTCGTCCTGCTCTCTAATCTTTCATCCTCTCTCAAACTCTCAATCTCAATCTTTTTCATCAACCCAAAGTCTGCCAGCGACGGACCTCACGTGGTAATTCTCAATCTTATTCTTTGTTTGCTATTTTGTGGTCTTTGTGTTTCCACTTTGTCGTATTGGTAATTTCTGTATTGCTCTAGCTTTATCCTTTACCTTCGTGCTTTTGTTGCAAAAGTCTAGTCTATTTAGATTAACAGAGAGGGATGGAGCTATACAATGATACTTGTTTGAATTTTATATTTAATTGTCAATAGTTGGTTGCTTCTATTTGTTTATGATTTGGATGTTCGGATTTGTTTTTAATGAATTTTCTATTTAGAGAAAGGTACTGAAATTGATATCCTAGAAATTGAACTCAGAACTTCAAGGAAATAATTTGTTTTATTCATTTTCCATCCTCCTCGAAATTGAAATTGATATTGTAAATCTCTCTCACACATCACAAAGTGTATAAGATTTGTCATTTTAAGCAGAGATTCCAGCAGCTTACCATAAAAAGCAATTCGGAAAAGCAAAAACCAGAAATTTGGCTCCATTTCAGCTTCTGCTATGAACTTTTCATATTGTATGACATGGGTTTTGAGATTTTTGTGATGTTCCTCCAATGGCGGAGATCTAGAATCCATAAATCTGCTTCCTTTATCCATAGTGGCTATTCCTTTGGTGCAATCTTGAAGAGAAGCTAAGGCTTTCGAGAGTTGGGTTTTTGCTAATTTGATGCTCTTGTAGGGGGAAGAGAATTGCTACTATGATCAAACATATCAATCTGATTGAAGCTTATGTGATTCTTGCAATCACAATTTTTTTCCTTAATACTGCGGATGGAAAGTTTGCATTGAAAATTATACATTAGTTTCTATGGTTATGCTTGTGTCTTCTTTTCCTGTATATCGTTTGCTATCCGAAGTATGTATACGCATATTTGGTCTGACATTTTCTTGAATGAACCTTTTCCAAATTCATAATGAATGTTAGTCCGTATTGAATCCCAAATATAACTCAATTGTATTTGGCGGTGGAAATTGAAGCATGATGACTTCACCTTTTAATTAAAGTGGAAGTCATCTTTTGCAAAGACGACTTCTCACGTGGCTTCACTTTAGCCACGCCCAACGCGAAGTCCTATTTACAAAAGACGATTTCGACTGACCTGTCTAAAAGTACCATACTTTTAGAAATAGTTTCAAAAATGTCATATTTAATTATTTGTTTTTAAAGTATAATACTTTTATAAAAAAATCCTCAGTAATTGTAACAATTCAAATTTCATGGTGTATTTTTTCCTAAATTTCATTGAGTATGAAATTTGACTCTTTTTTAGGTTATATTTGATTAATTTAGTTATTAAACTTTGATTAAAATTCTGTTCCTAATAGAGTATATATTTTTAGTATTGTATGGTACCATACATATTGTTATATAATCATTTGAATTATTAATATTCATTATATACTTTTTAGCTTTCTCGCACTTTATGTCTTTCGTAACTCTGTCAAATAATTATGGTGAAATGGTACTAAATAGAAAAATTCATCAATAATGGTCCATAACGGAATAAAATTGGAATATGGATCTTAGCTATTCCATCTTCAATCTTATCTATTCATAATTAATATCAATATATAAAAATATATAAAGACTATAAAATAGAACATCGAATAAATATTTGAATATGTAAGAAAGATAATAATTAATAGACCAATACTAAGAGATGGATTAATAAAACATAGCAAAAGAGATTTTTTATGTATTTATCAAATAGATGTTCAATTTATTATAGTAAAATCAAAATAATATAGAGATAATTTAAATCCACTTATTCTACATACTAAAGCAAAGCGGTAAAATCATATTGTTTTCTCCTAATTTTTTTAATAACAAAGTAAAATTAACTTAAAAATATGTACTAAATATTTACTTTTTCCAAATTCATTAATTGTGTGAATGAATTAAAAAATTAATTTCTATTTTGAGCAATTTATTATAAATTTTAAAGTAGCCAATTACTAGATGACAAATTCATTAAAAATGAATGTATACTTTAATCAATTTATTATAAACTTTAAATGTAACCAATTACCAAATGCCACATGTAAATTATCATATTATTTTAGGTAGTGTGTCAATAATAAGTGATCAAAATTATCCAAAATTGATCATCATATTTTTATTTTATGGGCAATCTCTTAGATCAAATTCCTATAATCGTGTATTATATTGTGAATTTTAAATGCACTAGTCAAAATACACATGAGTAAAGTAAATTGAAGTAATATTATAATAATTTTTGTTTAGTGAACTAAAAAAAGTACTTAGAATCATGTCATTTGTATCTGAGTAAAAACAAGATAATATTATATTAATATTATTATTTTGATTTACTTATATATTATTATTCAATCAAATTGTAGAACATCATGCATTGTTTAATAAAAGATTAGAAAATATATTACAAACGATTTCTCAAAAAAAAAAGAAAGAGTTATCATTAAAATTAAATTATCTCTTTTATGTTTTATTTTAAACTTGACCTTCAATTTTGTTGTTTGCAATGCAAGTTTAATTTTTTATTGGTAAACTCTATCTAATTATATGTATGTAACACACTAATTATACTTGCATATAAAATTATAACATAACGAAGTTTCTAAAAAAATGTTATAGCTGAGTTATAATTTAATTTCTTTTATTTAAATTCTTATACAGATAATTGCTTTTCCTCTATAATAAAATAAATTAACAGAAACTGTAGTTTTCTCTATAACTTTTTGATTAACTTGTTATAATTTCAAAGTTATTAAATTAGAATTCACTTAAAATTATTTATTAATTACCTATTTTTTCCAATTTATAAAATATGTGAATGAAATAAAAAAAAATGAATACATACTTTATCAATTTATTATAATTTTAAAGTAACTGTTAAATGCCACACGTAAGTCATAAATTTAGTTTGGGCAATGTCTCGATAAAAAGTGAATGAAATTTTCCGAAAACGATTCATCTGATCCCAACTTTAATATGTTATAGATTATAAATATAAATAGTTCTAATTTTTAAGAATAGCCTAACTACAAAATCTGGCATTTAAACTAATATTTTTTCTAACAAAGACATTAATCTAATTGCATATATATATATGCTACAATAGTTAGAGTTCGTTTGACTTCACTTAAACTTTTAAGTTGTAACTTATTTAAGTTTAACTTTGATCTATGAGCTAAAAAGTGTTTAACTTAGCTCATTATGATTAACTTTAAGTTATAACTCATTTTAAATTGATGTTTGGCAAATAAGTGAATAATTAAATTATTTTAATTGAAATACTTTAGTATCCCTCTTAGTGATATAGCTTGCATTTAGTTCATTTATTTAGTATCCATCTTTTGTCAAATCGTTAATCTAAACGAGAGTCATTCCGACCCGTGTCCCACTCGACCCCGTCTCCCCAACCTAAGGGCGGGGGTCGAAGTCAGTGTCGGGTCAGGGGAGTCATGTCCCTGACCTGAACTCATGACCTCGCATAATTGACCCGACCCGAACCCATGACATCGCGTCCCACCTGAATCCAGCTCCCCAACCCGACCCGCCTCGAATCTCTGACTTGTGACCCGACCGACTCTCCGACCCCCGACCTATGTCTCCGGCCTGTCTCCCAAGTCTTTGTTTCAGACCCGGCATTTATTCCTGACCTGACCTTCCAACCCATCACGACCCATGACCATCCCGACATGTGTCCCACCCGAACCTAACTCCCTAATCCTTCCTGACTTATCTCCCTTTGTTACGCTCCTCATGTATTTCAATTTCGCTGTTGTAATTCATTAATCGTTCAAAGAGAGAAATCATGATCAAACATTGGTATTAATATTGATAGAAATCCTACACATTGTGCCCCACATAAGTATTCATTGATCTACAAATATGCATAGCATAGTGTCTTTATTTATTCTTTCTGTTAGAGCTTTATGTAGAGTTTATGTCTTGTCTTTGATGCATAAACCTAGTTTAGATTTCCCTGCTTTTCTGCTATAGAAAATGGTTGTATTCCAGATGAATAGTGTGCTATCCAATAAACTGTCAGAACTTTGATGTCATTTTGGATTGATGTCTGCAGAATTATAATCATTGTAGTCCTTGTATTACTCTCGGACTTCCCTTATTTTGATTTTGGGTTTTGTCACTTTTTTCTCAGATGGAGGGCAGCTTTGCTGAAGAGCTATATTCAGAGTTCTGCAGCCTGCACAAAGAGAACTGGTTAACTCAACACGTTCTGACTGTAAACAAAACAATTCAGGAGGTATATAGTCTACTGTCACCGATCTTGTACACTTTGGACCATTTTATGCTTTTGTGTACGTAGATATTTTTGTAGAAGTTTTTGCTTCTGGAAAGGTTCTGATTTCCAATAAAATTTTGTTGTTTGAGGTTGTAAAGTGGTAGGACAAGACACTGCGATGCTAGTTGAAATTCACATGAAGACGCTGATATGTGGTTTACTCATTTTCTTTCTCTAAAATATGCAATTATATATCCACTGTATCTGATATTATATTTTAATTTAAAACGATCTCAATAGAATAATGACTTAACAGACGCTCGTGGGGTCACCTCATAGCATCTATTCAAACATTTCCCTTCCAATGCACTTTACTTCAATTCATGAAAAAGTTTCTCCCCCAGTTCCAGGTCTCTCATCTCCCACATTCAACCTGAAATATCACTCGAGAACATTCAACCTGATATATCAGTCATTCCTCAATCACTCTTTTCTATCTGTTTCAATATGTTTTCATTTATGATGGCATGACAAATATTGTCACTTAAATTAACTCCTTTGAAGTGACAATTTGCATTTATAAAGGGCGAATGCAAAAAGTGTTTTCATTGCCCCAAAGGAATGTCTTTGAAAATATCCTTAATTTCTACTAAGACCTTTATGCTAAACGTCTCAGATTGTGATGGAGATGACTTATGGCCAGAGGAGGATAGTGCGGCTGGGGAATGGGATATAGTATCTGATTTAGACAGGGAGTGGCAGAGGAGGCATGACCAATTCCATACGGTAAATTCACTACTTTCCTCCCTTTTTTAGCCTATATTTTGATCTTGGAAAATAGAAGGAAAGCAAAATGAGGGGAAACGTTAAGAGGAATTAAAGAAAAGGAAAGGAAATTGTCAAAGTGGTAAAAGTCAATTCAATCAGTAGTTTGCACTTCATAATCCAAGAAATCCAAACGACAGAAATGCAAATCCTCTATAATCTCTGTTCCCTCGCTCATCATTCTCATTAGTTGGATATGTTTTGTACATTCATTCTTCATACTTGATTATCTTGTAGATTGGATACCGTGATGGTCTACTAGCAGGAAAAGAAGCAGCTGCACAAGAAGGATTTAATATCGGCTTTAAGGAGTCTGTCTTAGTTAGTTATAACCGGGGTCTTTTTAGAGGCGTTCTAGGTAAAAATAAAAAGAGAATAATTCATACCTAACTAGCAAATAAAAGAGAATAATTTATACCTAACTAGCTGGATTTTTCTACTTCTTCCGACGCTTATATTGACTGACTCATTTTTTTTTTGTTTTTTTTGGTGACTGATCTTTGTGAAGTGTGCTGGCTTGCCTTCCGGTTGGGTTAAAAGAGAAGTTGGTTGATACACGAGGAAAGAGACGATTTCCAACGTTTGTATGAATCTGTGCATCAACTTTCAACAACGGATGCTCTTCGGCACTTCAATGAAGATATCAACGCCAGAAAAGCTGAGAAACAACATGTTATTCAGATGCTATTTCTCAAGTGGCGGATTTACCTGAACAAAATCCAGATTCTGGTCAACTGGAGAAGTACTATGGAGAACTGAGAAAACTCCTACTTGACACACCTACAATCAATGTGCACCTCCTGAAGCTAAAAATGATGAAATTAAGATAGTGTTATTCTATTTTATTCTGTGGGATTACATTGTTTTTGCTGCTCATCAAAATAGAAAGTGGATTTTGATAAAATAAAACGAAAGGAAAATAGATCTCAAACAATCTATAGTTTGTGATTGCTATCATAAATCCTTGAATTTGTAAAGTATTAGCAATTAACATCAAAGATCGTTGATTACCCGAACAATCGTCGGTAAGGGAAAGTAACCTCATATAGGGAGCATTACAATGTTTAATAGATTTTCCAACCAAACCTGATTCTACAAGCCATACGTTTTCCAACCAAATCTGATTCTCTCTTGTTATATTTAAAAAAAAGAACTGAACATAAGACAGAATTACTCAGGATGCATCAACATGTCCAAGTCATGTATAAGCAAAATACTAACATGTTTAGATTAAAAAGCTATAACTTTTGATGTTTTCATTACAGAAATCTAAAAACATCAATGCAAAAGGAACGGCCTTTATGCTCATTAAGTTTGAGTAAATGCATCATAAAGTTTGATCAATTATTAGAAAGAAAAAATCAGACGATCAAAATAGCTTTTGATTAGTTGTGTCAACCCTTCACAGGCAGGTCCCACCGTCGGACCAATTTGTGATCTACAAGTCTCTGTTTCTGACAAAGTGGAAGGAAGGGGTCTTCCCCCATAAACCGCGCCTACGCCACTTGAAAGAAGAATGTTTGATCTTCCGGTTTATAAAGTACTCTGCTCCACCTCTTTCAAAACTCGCGAGAATTTTCAATGGCAGCAATCCTAACTTTGGTAGGAGAGGCCGCTCTGTCTTCTGCTCTTGAGGCTCTCTTTGACAAGTTAGTCTCTACTGATGTCCTCAAATATGCACGTAGAAACCGCGTTGAAGCTGAAGTCAACAAGTGGAAGCCACTGCTACTGAAGCTCAGCGCAGTGCTTGAAGATGCTGAGGAAAAGCAGCTTACCAAAGGGCCTGTCAAGATTTGGCTTGATGAGCTCAGAGACTTGTCTTATGATGTGGAGGACATCTTGGATGAATTTGCCACTCATGTTTTGCAGGAAAATTTGATGATGGGAGAGCCTGACGCCAGTACTAGAAGTAAGGTTCGCAAACTCATCCCCACTTGTTGTTCTGGTTTTAACCCAAGAACTGTTAAGTTTAATGTCGACTTGGGGTCGAGATTAGCAGAAATTACTGCCAAATTAGAAAAGATTAGTAAGGATAAATCTGACTTGGAATTGAGGCCTGATACGGCCAGCAAAACAACGATCTCAACTTCTTTGGTTAACGAATCCCATGTTTTAGGGAGAGAAAAAGATAAGGAAGTTGTAATTCAATTGCTGTTTGATGAAAGTAACCAGACCAATGATGCTCAACTCTCAGTGATTCCCATCGTAGGGATGGGAGGACTTGGTAAAACTACGCTGGCTCAACTTATCTACAAAGATGAGAACGTCAATTCTTGGCTTGATGTTAAAGCTTGGGTTTATGTCTCTGATGAATTTGATGTCTTGAAGATTAGTAAGAGTATTTTGGGAGAAATCACTTCGACTAAATGTGATTTCGATGATCTAAACAAAGTTCAAGAGAAGTTGGCAGAAGTGCTAAAAGGAAAGAAGTTTCTTCTCATTTTAGATGACGTTTGGAACGAGAGCTACGAGAAATGGGATGTTTTGCAGAGACCTTTGATCGCAACAGAGGAAACCAAAGTGGTAGTGACCACTCGAAATGAAAGCGTTTCGTCAATTGTACACACAAATTCTTCGTATCATCTAAAAACGTTGGGAGATGATGACTGTTTGTCAGTATTTGCTCAACATGCATTAAGAGCGAGGAATTTCGATAATCATCCAAAACTGAAAGATATCGGTGAAAAGATAGTGAAGAAATGTGGTGGTCTACCGTTGGCTGTCAAGACTCTGGGAGGACTCTTACGAGGTAAGTTGAATCATAATGAGTGGGAAAGGATTTTGAATAGCGAGCTGTGGAACTTACCCGAAGAAAAATCTGGCATTCTTCCGGCTCTAAGTGTGAGCTATCGTCATCTTCCCTCATGTTTAAAACGTTGCTTTGCGTATTGTGCTATGTTTCCCAAAGACTACAAATTTGACAAGGATGAATTGGTTTTGTTATGGATGGCCGAGGGTTTTCTAGAGCAGAAAAACAAAATCAATGCAATTGAGCAAGTGGGCAGTGACTATTTTGATGAGTTGTTGTCGAGGTCCTTCTTTCAACCAGCTGGGGATGGCTCCAAATTTGTGATGCATGACCTCATCAATGATCTTGCTCAATCAGTTGGTAAAGGAATATGCTTTTGTGTGGATGATTCACCCAATAGTAGTTCTCGATTGGCAAGTCTAGAACACATTCGACATTTGTCAGTCAAACCTCGAAGGTATGATGTATATGAGAGATTTGAAGACTTGACCGTGTCAAAGCGTTTGAGAACATTCTTGTCGGCATATGACCAAGTCAAAGACTGGGTTTTTTACTACATGAGTAGTGCAATCTTAACTGAGTTGCTTCTGAAGCTAAGACATTTAAGAGTTCTCAACTTAAGTTATTATATAATAAAAGAACTTCCAAATGCGATAGGAGAACTGAAGCAACTACGTTATCTTAATTTGTCTTGGACAGAAATTACGTGTCTACCAGAATCGGTTTGTACACTCCTCAACTTGCAGACATTAAAGCTTCGTGGATGTGAAGAGCTAATTGAGTTACCCCAGGGAATAGGAAATCTCATTAACCTCCGTCATCTTGATATTGCTGGTACTAAAATGTTAATTGAACTGCCATTGGGGGTTAGTAATTTGACTAATCTAAGGACATTCACCAAATATATTGTGGGAGACAAAAATGTGGGGCCACGGTTGAGTGAATTAAGAAGCTTTTCAAGCATATCTGGGGAGATTTCAATTCTGGAATTGCAAAAGGTGGTTGACATTCAAGATGCCAAGGACGTCAATTTGAAAGAGAAGCGTGGCATTGATCATCTAAGGATGGAATGGATGCAATGGTGGTATGAGTCAGCTGATCGTTTGGGGAGTGAGGAGCATGAAATGCAAGTTCTTAATGCGTTACAACCTTACACAAATTTGAAATTTCTTACAATTTCATATTACGACGGCAAGACATTCCCAAGCTGGGTAGGAGACTAGTTTCACCAAATTAGAAAGAATTGATCTCAACGGTTTTGGAACAAGCATTATGTTGCTACCATCATTGGGTGGATTACCGTTGCTCAAACACTTAGTTATCAAGAACATGGAAGGAGTAAAAAGTGTGGGAAGAGAGTTCTACGGGCCAGTCTCTACCCTTGTTATGACTTTTCCCTCCCTCGAGACTCTTATCTTTGAGGATTTGTGTGAATGGGAGGAATGGACTTCCTATTTTGGGGTTGAAGGAGAAGTTGAAGTGAAGTTTCCTCTCCTTGAGAGTCTGACCATAGAGAATTGTCGTAAGTTGAAAGGAAACTTACCCAGCCACCTTCCTTTGCTTAGGAATCTTACAATCTCTGATTGTCCACTGTTGAAAAATTCACCTTCATCGACGAGCCTTCCTTCTGTTAGACACATAGGATTATTTACATGTCATGAAGTGTTAATACGAAGTTTGGTGGACCTTACCTTGCTAACTAAATTAACAATTCGGAATATTATGGAGCTCCAGTCATTTGATGTTATAGGGCCGTCGCTGCAGAGCCTTACATCTCTTAATTTGTTGGCAATTGGAAGATGTGAAGAACTTGTGAGTTTCGGGGAGACAGAGTTGCCATCCTCACTAGTGAGTCTTGAAATATGGGATTGTGGAGCTTTGAAGTCTCTTCCTAAGGGAATAATGGTGAATGACAACCATAAAAAAAATTGCCTTCTTCAAGAGTTGGATATTTTTGAATGTCCATCTCTCACTAGTTCTCCGAACGACAAGATGCCCACCACACTTAAACGCTTGAAAATCTTCAATTCCAAACAATGTCTTTCTCAAGTATTGTTTGACAACGAAACTACTTATGCTCATCTCGAATATTTATCTTTAACAACATTCGTTCCAGATTTCCATTTTCCCAATCCTTTGAAGACACTCTCTATTGAAAGATGTGAGGACATAGAGTCATTCCCTAAGAAGATGCTCCTTAATTTTCCAACACTCGAAAATTTTGATATTAGAAGTTGTTCTAAACTAAGAAGATTGCCAGAGAGTCTACTCAAACTCAATCATCTAAGAGAACTAACATTGAGAGATTGTCCGTCTTTGGAGTGCTTCCCAGAAAGAGGCTCGCCCCTTTACAACTTGAGAAGCTTATGTATTGAGATAGGTGGTAATCTCAAGTCATTGCCAAGTCATATGCAAAGCTTCACCTCCCTTCAACTTTTGAGTATCATTGATTGCCCAGCAATGGAGTTTTTACCTGAAGATGGGTTGCCTCTGCAGCTAAAGAATCTTCGAATTTCAAAATGTGAGAATCTGACAAGAATGCCCCTGTTCGAAAGGATCCTCCCAAGCCTCACCTTGCTTTCTCATCTCAAAATTGGACAAGTATATTATGGCGAACCTGAACCACGTAAGAGGTTACCCATATTGGAAGACAGTGTTACTGTTTTTTCTGCAAATCTCAAGCGGCTTACTATAGGAAGTCTTGATAACCTAGAATCTTTAACAGGAGGATATCGACTCCCTTCCTGCCTTGAAGAATTAAAGATTATAGACTGCCCTAATCTCAAATATTTGCCAAAGGAAGGTCTTCCTTCAACGCTCGGGATGCTGTATATCATTGACTGTCCTTTGTTGGAAGAACGTTGCCTTAAGAATAGAGGAGTTTATTGGCCCTTCATTTCCAGCATTCCCTGTGTAGAGATAGACAAGTGGAATCCAGCATTCCCCATGTGGGATGGAATTAGCGAGATTTGTAGCCTAGAAGCTTAGGTTCTGGAGGCGGTCGATAGATGGGCAAGCCCGTCATGTTTAATGAACTTTACTTGTCAAAGATAACCATAACCCGATCAGCAAAAGAAGTCAATTGCGGACGCGCGGATTTTTCTACCATGTCTACTCGTTGTTTGCTTGCTTACCATCATCCATATGGTCTAATGGCTATATGTAAAACATATCCGTTCATTACGTAGGTTCTCTACCTTAGTAAGGTAAGGTGGTGGAGGTTATAGTGTCCTTGCCAAACTCAGTCATACAAGATCTCATCACTTTGAGAGATAGACAGGTGGAATTAGGGGCTGTGGAGCTGAAGTCAGGTATGCCAGCTGAGCACCTCTACACTACACATCAAACTATTTTACTTATTCATTTAACATTTAACTTTTAATTTGTGATACTATTAATTTTATTATTCATTAAACATTTACCCTCAACGTTTATAATTAATATCAAAGTGTGCTCAAGTTAATTTAGTTATCAACTGCGTGAAAATATTAAAATCTAAGACTAACACAGATGCGAAACGAACTTTAAAAATTAAAATTATTTGAGAGTTTCTTTTTAAAAATTAAACTTCCAACTAGTAAATGAAAATCATCAATTGTTTTATTTGGTAAAAATTTTCTTATTTTCTTATTTCTTATTTCAAATGTTTTATTTGGTAAATATTTCACCCTCTTTAACTATATCTTCTCTTTGAGGATGAAAGGAAATTGAATAAAAAGAACAAAAAAGGATACGTTTTCAGTTTGAACTTAATTAGTTAATTAGGATTTTTCATAAAAATAAAGTACACAGGCTTTCATATATATATATATATATATATAATATTATAGTAAAGTTTGTAACCTCAACTTTAATAATTACTTGGTTATATGTTAACAATTATATGATTAAATTAGTGAATAACCGACTAGGAAAGTCTATTTGATTCTGGATTTGAACATTATTTTTGCAGGAAGATCTCATTCATTCAAACTTATTTTGGGAGGATTTCAATTATGTTATGCAGTTTGACAAATCGCTCTGTTTAGTAGTCCGATAGGTATATTCTTTATCATTCTATACACTTTAATTAAAGCCACATAGTTCTGAACAACAATATCATGATCTTCTCTGAAACAATGACAGATCTCATGAAGAAGGCTGTCAGTGGCTTGAATGTGAATGCATTTGTGCAAACGTTCCAAGTGTTGGGGTACTTTTTGAGATAGAGTTCACTGTCTCAAGAAGAAATATGAGGGTAATTAAACTTCTTTAATTTCTGTTTCATGTTATAATTATATATATATTTATTTATTTCAATTCAAAGATGCTATTGATTCACATTGGACTTTGATTTTATCCCACTTTATGCTTTAATGTGTTAGGAAATAAACAAAAGATGAAGAGTATTCTATATGATTTTGCCTTCCAATTACATTGTTTCGGCCGGTATATATGGTTCATTTTAATGTAGAAGTTGGTGGTAACTCGAATCTACATGTTGTTTGAAGTGCTGTCTAGTTTTCAGAAATGACGCCCTGCGAGAAAAGAGAGAGTACCATTGGTAATTAAACTCCTTGTCTATTTCATGTTTTTTATGGCATATTGTTGCTTTCAAGTTAAATTTATTATCAATTTATAGTCCACACTGTTTTGGTTGTAGTCACTCGTTGTTTGGAAAATGCCTATGAAGAGAGACAATTATCAATGCAGCAAGGGGTAGAGGACTGTACTGTTCACGATAGGAAAGCAGCAATTCTGAATAGGTGCAATATATACAAAAATTTATATTTTCTGCTATTGGATTATGTATCCGCAAAAAAAATTACATTATGTAACTGTTCATCTACAGATCTGAATTATCTTTGAAAAATCATGAATCCAACAGCAGCTAAATTGGGGTAGGGTACTTAATTGAGGAAACGGGGGTAGACTTAAGCAGTACTCAAGAAAGAATCTGATGCACCAAAAACGTCAAGTGAATGTGTGCAGAAGTGTGAGGTGAAGAAAGAAGTCAGCCACCAGAGCAAGTGATAGGAGAGATGAAAAAAGTCAATCATGTGATCGATTTTTTTGCTCCAATTGATTTGATAATTAGAGGGTGTAGTGGTGGGATCAACACAGTCATCTTCAACCGTTCGTTCTTCAATTCATCTTCACCCATTAGTTCTTTTCAAGTAGATTTGGCTACTAAACTGATTGGAAACTGGTGCTATCTTGAACCCATTCAGACGTTGCACATTTCATATCAATTGCTTGGATAAATATTTAATTAGTGATCAGTATCGTACCATTAAGAAAAATGCCGAACAGTTTAATCTATTCCTCTCTTTCTGTTGTATTCCTCGTCTTAATTCTTCAAGAGTTGGCAATTGTGCCAGGAGAAAGGTGGTTGACCAAAAAGTCAACCAAACAACGGGAAGCATTTGTCCTCTATCATGTATCCTTTACTTGACAGAGAGAATCGGCATGGAATCCTTCTGAATATGCAGTGTTTCTTTTCTGTTGGAGCTTTATGTAGAGTTTATGTGTAATGTCCATGTAGTTTATAAAGGTTATTTTTGTAATTTAGACTTTCACTCACACATGTGCTCACATACACAATAAGCCAACCCAATTTGTTTCCCTCACACATGTTCTCTCAACCATTTTTCCCCAAATCTCTCTTCATGCTAATCCTTATAACCACCTACAACACTCTCTCCCTTTTTTATATGATTGCATATCTCTACTTCATCTAGTTTTTTCTTCAACAATTATCCTCCATTAATACAGGTAAATGATTTCTTGTCTCTCTCTCTCTCTTTCCCCCTCTGTTCTGTCTCTCCCCCTCTCTGTGCGTCTCTCTCTCCCTCTTCTTCGTCTCCTTCCCTCTCTCTCCCTCTTCTTCGTCTCCTTCCCTCTCTCTGTCTCTCTCTCCTTCGTCTCCCCCTCTCTGTTCTGTCTCTCTCCCTCTCTTTGTTCCGTCTCTCTCCCCTTCTTTGTGCACCTCTCTCCCTCTTCTTCGTTTCCTTCCCCATCTCTGTTCTGTCTCTCTCTCCTCTTTGGTTTATTTTGTTCAAAATTTTAAATGCATCAACTACCCATTAAAACATCTTAACCGCCTAAGATTATTAAGCTTTTAAATCTCTTTTTTTGTCATGGTGATCTAGCATGAGATCTTTATTTTTACAAAAAGTCAAAATTTGAGATCTTCAAGTATTTAATATAATATTCTCTTAGAATTCATTATGATCTTCTTGAAGTTTACTTTAAGTAAAGAATCAGAGAATCAGAGAGTTAATTAATATTTATAAAAATTCATAAAAAAGAGATGGTATACATTATAAATATTAATACAAAATTTTATTTTTTTCATCGATTTTTCTAATGGCGAAGTTTGTGCATACGATATTATCTAAAATTTAAGAGGAGAATTAAGTTTACTTTCTTGATTTTGATCATAATAATGTGTGTGAGTATTCTCAATAAACTAAATATTTTAAATGTGCACACAATATTCGACTTTCTTTGACACTAAGAATAGAACCACGATACAAATATCAATTATTTACCCAACTAATAGTAACATTTCTCGTCAGAGTAACTTCATTGTTCAAAACCTCTTTCACAGTTGTCCTCCATGAAGCTTTTTTTTTCTTCCTATGTAAGTTTAATAAAAAAAAGTCATGTTTAGATATATAAATAGTTAGCCGATAGGTATATGCTAAGGCATAATTAACACGTACATCTTCGTTACTCATCAACTTTATAAAATTTATTTTTCTTGATGATGAGATTCCAATGTCTCACTTCCATGTATAATTTTAGTATGATCTCGGCCTCCCCTACTTGTTTATGGTCTGTTTGTTGTGCACTGATTTGAGGCTTTGGTTAGGATTAGGGATCCCATCTTTCCGCTACAGAACCTTGAAGATTAGATCCATGGGTCTTGGAGGTGGGCTTCGGTCTTCTCTTCACGGAAACCTCCACCACAGAGACAGAGTGGTGGTTCTGGTTTGGCTTTGTCCTTCTCTTGCGCCTGGTTGCCGGAGATAATTGGTTTGAGCTCCGTGACAATTTATTTGGCTTTCTGTTTGTCGTGATTGGTCGCCAGCTTCTCTTCTTTGGTGGTCGTCACTGTCCCAATCTCATCAGAGTGATGATGACGCCTCCCTATCTGTCCTGGCTGTCTCATGTGGTTTGATCGAGGTCTTGAGTTACTCTTTAGTCATGTTAGAAGAGGATGTATCTCTTGGGTTTTCCACTGCTGAGGCAGCCTGGTGAAGTCGCTTGTTTTTACTGTGCTTGATTGCTGAGAGAGATCTGATCATATCGGAGTTGCTCGATGTGTTGGTTGATTGATCTATGACAAATGAGGCTACATCTCATAGGCTCTACCTTGTTGAGGCTACCTAGAAAGGTCTCTTGTTTGGGAGTTCTAAGATACTGGTTGTTGGGTAGTCATTGTTTTAGTTATTCATTTTCTAGGCGGATTAGGCTAATTAGTGTGGTTGATCTATGGTGCACCTTGGTTTTTCTAGCGATAGATGCTAGGTTTGATAACATTGGTTGATAGTTGGGTTGTTTATGTTTTTTTCTGATTTGGTGTAGTTTTCTGGTTTTGGTTTGTTCTGTGTAATTCCTAGTTATAGTTTTTGTGCTGTACACTTTTTTTACGGTACTTGCGTTTGTCATGTGTATTTTTTGTGTAGCATTACAGTGTGTTTTTATTGTCGATCTAGCTCCCAATTTAACACTAAAATGTTTGTTGTATGCCTGGGGATATGCCCCTTGTATAAGTGTAATACTTTTGGTTAATATATTCTTGCCTTTAAACAAAAAAAATAGTCCGGATGACCAAAAATATGTTACATGTAGTACTTTAAATTTATTTATTTATATTTTTGGCCCCTCCAACTTTAACTCTTTAGCTCCGCCCCTATGTCATGTCTGTGTAGTGTGTGTATTCTGATACTGGAAATCAACCTTTTAGCAAAAAGGCCCAAGAAAGAAATCAAAGATCACAGATGTGAAGTAATCCTCCGAAGCTCTGAAATTCAAGTCGTCGGCTTTAGGTGAGAGACGTTGATCAAAAGATGTGGATATAAAGCGTTAATGCAACACATATATGAATTTTAATGCACTCAAGAAAAAAAAAGCATAATTGATTACATAAAATAGCTGAAAATATAACCACATAAGTTTATTACACACTGCATATTGCATAACATAAAACCAAGGCAATTAAGCCACACATTGACAAAGTTAGCTCAAGCTTATAGTACAAATTGAGCTTAATGATTTGCATAATGAATACTACATATTGAGCTTTATGCCTTGGCAAGGTGAGCATCAAGGTCGGTAGTAATACCAATCATTATGTTCAGGTATTTGGTAGGAGCAGGACCATCCTCTCTCAGCTTCTCATATTCAATTGTCAATTTAGCGATGCTTCCAGTTCCATTTCCTTTTGGTGTGAATTGATATATTGGCTTGAACATTTTATACTCTTTAAAAACGTCTCCTTCCACTCCATTTAGTATTATTGTTTTCTTCTCCTCATCAAACTCCACCTTCTCTTTGAATGCTTCAGCTTTTCCCTCTATAATTCCATTACCAAAAGAAGTATATGATTAAATAAATCATCAATGTTGAATAGAATACTTCATAATTATCCAAACGTAATTATGCCAAAAAGAAATCAGCATTGCACATACATACCTACAGTATAATTCCAGACCTTAATAGAGCCATGATCATGAGATTCCCAGTCACCTTCATGAACATTAACATCTTGAATATGGGCAGAGGCAATGTTTGGGACTTGGTAAGGTTGTTTCTTGAAGATAATCATCAATTGATTAAATGATGAAATGATATAAAAAAATTGCTAGAGTTAAGAAATGAAGATTGTGTTTTAAAAATAAATAAGTTTTTATTTAATGAATGAAAATGGGCAATTAGAAAAAAAACACACTAATAAAAAATGGGCTTACTACGCTACCCAACCAGATGATAAAAGGTCGAATTCAGCAGGGGGCAAGAAAGAATCCGATGCACCAAAAATGTCAGCCGTCAGGTGAATGTGTTCAAAAGTGTGAGGTGAAGAAAGAAGTCAGTCACCAGAGAGAGATGGAGGAGACAGTGACGTGAGAGAGGAGATAAATTGAACACGTGATCCTTTTCTTTTCTTTATTTTTGTTTCATTTTTTGTTAATTAGAGGTTTACCCGTAAGATCAACGCATTAATCTTCAAAACTGTTGTTCAATTCATCATCTATTCAGTTGAATCGAAAGTACCCGCACTGTTTAGACTATTATTATTGTGAATCTTCCTTTGCTTGTGATGTTAATTGATCTTGTGAAGCTAGCGTAACTATTATTCTTACGGTGATAGATTTGACTTCAAATTTGTTTCATGGCTTTGTTTTTAAGAGTTATTCACGTTAAATATGATATTCTTATTTTTTTCGTCCTTGATGATTTAATTATTATGTTTACTTTGATATTGATAACTGGTTAATAGATTATGATATTAATCAACTGTGATAGATAGAGATTTGATAATTCATTACACTTCTTTTAATGTACGATGAATCATGATGGAAAGTATAAAACTATATCATTTGCATATGAGTTTGTTTTAGGTGGTGAATCAACATAACGTCTCGTGATCACCACACCATTGCTTTCTTAATATAGCATCTGGAGAGAGTAATTGAACTCTGGTTGATAAAGAAATTAAACACCTACCTTCCCTAAGTTAATAAATTAATTATATGTGATTTAAGACAGTCTCATAAAAAATCTCAATACCAGAATTCTGCCTGATTCACTAGGACCAATCTCGTTCTGATCTTGAATTTTACAATTTTTCCCGTTTTGAACCCCTATAGGCCAAAATCAGGATTAATTTTTTGAAAAATTTACATAATTAGACAAGTTTAGGAATGATGTTTTAAGATATGCCATGGTTTTTTTAAGTTTTATATAAATATCAAGTACCATAAATGTCAATAATTCTTGACTAAAAAATCCTTAATCTATTTTAAGAGTTTGAAAAATTTTCAGACAAATATAAGATATATCATTGATTGATTAATTATCTAATTACTTAATTATATGAAGTCAATTAATGTTGAACTTCAATAAAAAAAATTTACATTTTAAAAATTGTTAAAAACTTCTGAAAATCACAAATTTTTCAAGTCAGTAAATGTATATATCATTAATTAACTGGTCATCCAATCACCTCAATTTATTATAGAGGTGTTTGAATTTTCAGATAAATCAATAAATATCATTGATTGATTGACAATTGAACCGCCTCAATTAATTATATGGGCATTTGAAATATTTTCAGAGCAATTAATAATATATTAACGAGCGACTGAGCAATCCAGTCATCTCAATCTATTATAGGATCGTTTGAAGCATTTTTTAGTCAATCATTGATATATCTCAAGTGACTGATCGTCTACTCTATTATAAGGGCATTTGAAATATTTTCGAAACGATCAACGATATATCATTAATTGATCCAAAAATATTTGATTTCGATATAATCAATGAGTATATATATATATACGAAAAATAGCAGAAAAAGATAGGTTTTGGGGGCGGAGTTGCAAACATGGCCGAAAATTTTTTATTTACAAATGGAACCGAAATATGACCTAAGTAAAAAAAATATTTACCAAAAACACACATTGGTAAGTAAATAGTTTACCATATTTTGGCCTTTTTTACAATAAAAAAAATTTCTGGACATTTTTGCAACTGGGAAAGGAGCCATTTTTGCAGTTCTCTCATATATATACCCAAATTGAAATCTGTTAAAACTTGATTGACCTGAATATACTGGCTGTTAAAACTTATTAACAGTTGTATTTTGCAGACAAATAAGGCCATCCCGTTATGCATGGTCAATCTATAAACCAAATCCTCCCTCACAATAATATAAACAAATGATATGACAACCTATTAATAGTTATTGAGAATTAATTTATTAGCAATTCTTCTTGTGGTAATAAAATTAGTACGAAACCCTATAGCTTTATGAGTAGATGGCTATCGCATAAACAATGCTTGTTCACAAAAAAGAAGAATCTTAGCTCTCTTGATGAGATGATCGGGATCTTCGTTGTGGCATTCAGGTTGCTGCACCAATTTACAAACCATAAAATATTTACTTTTTGAGATAAATAGGAAGGAAACAATTTATAAACCATAATATTTACGAAGTACTCAACTTCTCATTCAAAGCCGAGCCGGATTAAGCAACAGCCTCATATTCTGTGTCAAAACTTTCCTAGATTATGATGGATTGCAACTGAACCAGACTATTTGTGAATATCGATTCCTTAAATAACAAAAATTGCATCTAATCCAGATTTGTCGGCGCCTCGTGAGCAAAACTCGTAGCCAGTAACATTTCTGTATGTAAACTTCAGCATGCATCAGTAATGTCATCAGGTCATGCCCCGGGCAGTCGTTGTTGAAGAATAAAATCGAGATCATGCCTCAGATAGTTTTAGACGAGGAACAAATATTCATGGATTGAAGTTCCTGGGAACATAAAACCAAAATAAGAAAATAACTCAAGTGAATATATATAGTAAGTGAAAGAGCTAACTACAGATAGAAACAAGCATTATATATGTAAACCAACCCACTTAATGCTCCATAGGTAACAGACAACCACTAGGTGTCGCAACGTGCACGCGACGTGGAGCGGTGATTTAAAAAAAATCATTTTTTATAGGAAAAAAAATTTTAGATCGCCACCAATTATTTTAGGGTGTGATTGGTCACCTAATTTTAAGATACAAAATTTTGGTCTACGAAAACTCAAAGTTGGTTCGGGAGTCATTTGTGTGTGGAGAAGGTATTAGCACTCCACAACACCTATTATAAAATGATTACCAAATTTAATCAAATGCTATCCAATTTTTTATTTTAAGGCAAATGTTAAAGAAATTCATTTTTGAATGTCTCATTTGGTACATTTTGTATCATAAAATGAACAAAATAAATTACCTTTAATGGGTGGTTCAAAGACCATTGAAAAATTATTTTTTGTATTCTTGTACCTTTTTAAATCAAAGCATTATTAGAGTTATTCTCAGTATTCGAAGAATAACCTCCTCACCTCAGTAGTTCGAGAAGTTTGGTATCCCAAAAATCTCAAAGTCCGTAGTCGGCTGTTGTTTAGTGAAAATTAAATAATGGAAGTAACAAAATTAAAATCTAATTGTAAAAATTATAATCAACACATACATGAACATTAACTCTAATAATAATGGAATAATGCAATAATCACATTATAAGCATGACGATATAAGAATACTAAATAAATAAACATGTAAATAAAATAAATGTTAATAATTACAACAAAAGGGAAGTAAAAGAATAGAGATAAAATTATATGATGTTAAATTATAGAAAACATAAAATGTTGCTATTATATAAAACATGCATAAAAAATAATACATGCAAGCATAAAGTAAAAACAATACTATATAATAAATAAAAGAAAAAGAAAGAAAAAGAAATTTAAAATAAAATAATATATATATGAAATGCCAGGGTATCATCGTGGCATTGCAGCTGTGTGCAACAGAGGAAAATCTCCTCTGTTGCTAACTAATTTTTTTTTATTTTTTATCATATATTATATGATGATATAATAATAATAGTAATAATATTATTATTAAATAAATAAATAAATGATAAAAAAGTGAAAGAAAAGTGATAAAAAATAATAGATTTTTTTTAACATAAATATGTCCATTTTTTTATTTTTGACTACTTAATTTACTAATTACCATTTTTCCTTCATTCCCTCATTAGTCATTGCTAATTAAATAGCAAAGGGGATGATCATGGATGATAATTAGTTCTAACAATTGTCACAAAAATGATGAACATAATTTTTTAAAAAGAAAATACTTGTAGGAAAATTGAAAATTTCAAATCTTAGATATTTGCATAATCTTGTATAGATGTTTTATTCTCTATTTTATGCATTGTTATGAGTGAGAAATTATCCTAGGGGATCTTTGCATCAAATGTACATTTTCAACCCATTAAAGGGTTGATTCACATTGAGTTAATTTTTCTACCCCTCAAAAGTTTTATCCTCATCCTCATTAATTGAGTTGATGACAAAAATATCTCATTATCCAACTTGTAAAGAAATCATCAATGCATGAAATTAAAGAGTTAAGATTTAAAGTAGGAGAAATGATAAAGAATGAACAATCAAATTATGTATGGAAAAAAAAGATATAAAAGATATTAACTACATGAATATGAAGAAGAGAGATAAACAAGATATATTATGAGTAAATATACAAGACATTTAAGCTATCTTAAGAAAAAGAATGGAAGAAGATGAAAATAATAGAAGTGTAGAATCTCTTCCTCTCTCTAAAATCACCTCTCTCACTCCAATCCCTCTCTTTCTCACTCTAAAAAATGGCTTCTTTTTCTCACACTCTAAAGAAACCCCCCCTTAAGTGAAGACCTCACCCCTATTTATAGGCAAAATTAGGGTTTATCTTTTTTACTTTTAGTCTTTTTTGCACACTTTTTACTTTTTAGTCATTGGATCAGTTTTCTTATTTTAGTATTGGATTAATTTTCAAATTATACATATAGTTTTAGACTATTATATGAGCCAAAATATAAAGTATGTATATTTAATATATTAGACCAGACAAAATATAGTATCTACACTAGATAATAGAAGTGAAAAAGGTAGACCAAACTTCCATTCAAGGAAAGTTCAAGATCTCCAAATTCCATTAATACAAACTTCAGTTTTCCAAACGCTACTTATTAACATAATGGAATCGGAGCTAGCTGGGTAGTCAATAAATACTCAATCTATCAAATTTAAATCTTTTATCATTTAATTTGTCATCTTCATAACAGAGATATACTACACCAAAATGTATATTTTAGTCATATGCATTTGTAAACAACAATGATTCTGTTGCCATCAATTTATTTCTGGGAAAGACCAGACTTAAGACATTCTCTGAAGAATAGTGAATAATAGTTACTATTGTTTATTCTTAAACTTTTGAAATTGCTCTAATAAATTGCTGATCATATAGTGCACATGCAGTGTAAAATTGAAGTTATTTATGAAGTCATCTTGGAAAAAAATTTCCAGATTAAAATGGAAATTTTGGGAAATATTAAGAAATTCGGATAATCAACTTTTTTGTTAAAAGAACAACCAAAACAAAACGATTCAATTTTCATAACTCAGATTTCTTATGACAGAAATAGCCCAATTACATAAATCACACCAAATATACAACTTTTCAAAATTGTATACCTCTGCAAAATTAAAAAAAAACCACCAACATTTATTAAAATGATTTTGAAAGGTGGTATATTTGGTGCAATTTCTGTATGTTTTAAGGAGCAAAACTAGTAAAATAAGGCGCAACACTAGTAGGAAAAAAAAATCGTAACTCGCAGCAGATGAACCAAAACTTCCAAAAACAGAAGTTCCAACAACCACCAAAACAAAACAAAACCATATTCTTCCCTCTTTTCTTCTTCTTATGCTCTCTCTCCTCAACCTTTATTACGCTGAAATACTACCTAAATTACGATGTCTACCTATAAAGGCACCAATCATCGAAGAACCTGAAATGTCAACCAATCATCGAAATGTCGTAGAATTTCGACGTCCAGTGATACTAACCGAAATAATGACTAAAAAGCCTTCCCCCAATTGGTGTGGAAACCTTCCGGCTCTGAAACCCAAAATTGTTGCCAATATTTCGGGAACAATCTGGATTGTTTCCACCTCATAGAGTGTCATCCTTATAAAAGTCTCAACACTTAAAAATAAATAGTCAGACATTTGGAACATTCACCAATATTTCCACCATGTGTTAGGCACTTCCACGAAACCTATAGTGTCACAATCCTCTCTCAACATGCACTTCCAACACTTACAGTAAAACGTTTGACACATACACTGGTTTTCCATGAGTCCGGCATTGCCATGACACCTATAGAGTCCCATCTTTATAAAATCTCCTATGCCAGTTTAAAAGAATGCACAGTACCTTGTAAAGATGAGACATAGACACAAACACACAAGTGCTAACCTGAACTTCAAACGGATCGCTCGAGATCATTAACCGTTGAAAGATCAACATGCTCACGCTGTAAGCAATCAGACAATCACGTTCCATTTCTCCAACTCGTAGTCCTGTAAAACTCGCATTCATTTAGAGATAAAATGGAATTTTAAGTTGAAATGATTAATTAAAACCTCCATCGCGAGCTCTCCCCTTAGTAGGTTGCCTAGTCATCATGAGTCGGGGACCATTACCTCGAGCATGCATTTTATCAGGAACCTAGTTATCATAAATCTATGAGTAATCCTAAATAGCATAGAACTTAAGGGAATTACAATATTATAATAAACTTAATAGGTAAGCATCCCACAAGAATTATATAAACTATGATCACTTCTTGAAATGGCATTTCTCCCTCAAAGTTACAAAGCAAAAGTAATGTAGTATTCATTTATGTAAATAGAAAGGATATAACAATAGAATTAGAACAACACAGTGGAAACCTAAATGTCACTTTAATTGGAAGCACACCTATATATACCGTTTTAGAGGAAACTGAAAAACCATTAAAATTCACACCCGTATCAAATAAACTGCATATCATTACATGCACAAATATATATGTGACATGAAACAAACATACATGTGTAAACTTATAACATGTGTCCCTATCGTGTTTGTGTTCTAATTTTCTGAAAATGCATGTCAACGTATTCATACTAACCGTGCTTATGCCTATATCTGTACTTAAAATAATGGTTAAAAGGTGGTGAAACTTTTGAGCAACAAGAAGAAAAAAAGGCTACGTGGTGATCATTTTCAAGCTCACAAGACTCCACGGTAATGTTTCCAAAAAAGAATTGATGAAAGAAATAATTGAATAAATTCTTGACCTTTGTACAACATTTAAATATAAGCATAGTAAACCCCTTCTACCAAACTAATATCCTCTTAAGTCACTTCAACGTAAGGATGAAAAAAACGATCATTTGTTTATAAGAAACAAGATTTGTAATAAAAAAGAGAAATTTGCAAGGAGCTCGGAGGATAAGAAATCCTAGTAGGACACCGAAAAAAGAATAATTTAGTTTATACAGTCAGCCGTCCAATCAATATTGGCCAAAAAATGGATAATCCTTAAACACCCTATTGTTAGGATAAAGTAATGATCATTATTAGTCTAAAGACACATGCAATGGACAAAGAAAATACTTAATTAAGAACATCATAAAATTATCACTTCCCGTTCTTGTCAGTGTCAATAATAATCCTATTTTTTTACAATTGTTCTTGAATCAAATAACCTGTAAGAGATGGTGACATCAGATCAAATTAGCGAAAAGAATATCAAGGAAGCAGAATAAATTTGAATCTAAGAGATCGGAATTTTTTTGGAAATAATCAAGGAATGACCATTAACAGGGAAAAAACTAGAATAAGACAAGCAACTTCATAGGCGCCACATATTAGAAAAGTTAAAATTCCAATCTTTCGTAATTAAGTGTTACAGAAGGAGGTTAATGTTTAGTTTAGTTTGTTTTTTATTTGTTAAGAGCAATATTGTATTTTCTCATTCTAGTATTTGGTTTAGGCTATTTCCCTTTTATCCTACTGTACTGTTTCGATACAGTGTTAATGAAATGTCATTTTCTCTTATTCTTCATCTCTTCCCTTTCTCTCAATCTTCTTCTCTAGCTTTCTTCCCTGCAACTCTTTTCCTGATTTTTCACATGGTATCAGAGCCAGAAAATTGGGGTGGGGGAGAAAGATTCTGAAATGGGTGAATCTTGTAGAATAAAGGATTCGGGTAATTTTGTGTTGAAGCAGTAGGATTGGGGGCAGAATTGTTGTGTAGGTTTTCAATTCTTTCAGAATCAGTGGCAATTTCTGGATTTTCAGAACGTGGTATTTCGGTATAGCTCGCCATGGATCACGATTTCAGTCTTGATGCTCTGATGCCATGTGGAAAATCAGGTTTGGTTAACGGATACAGGATGTAATTCTCACCTTACACCTGACTTGAATAATATCTTCAATCCTACCAATTATCATGGTGATGATCACATCTCCATTGGCAATGACCAAATTCTTCCCATCACTCATCAAGGTTCTGCCTCTATCCAAACTCCCTCAACTTCTTTTTCTCTCTCTCAAGTTTTTCGTGTTCCGCAGCTATCTTCTAACTTGCTTTCTGTTTACAAATTTTGTTTAGAACATAATTGTTTGTTCATATTTGATGCTCTATTTTTCTGTATTTAGGACAAGTGCACATGGGCAATTCTGCATAAAGGACTAAGTGTGGATGGTCTATATCCCATCCCCACATGTTTACCAAAAACTAATGTTGCTTGTCTTGGTTATAAGTCGTCTAGTTTACTTTGGCATTATAGGTTAGGGCATCCTAATAATAGTAATGTTCGTTATGTTTTACAGAAAGTTGCATTACCTTGTTCTTTTTCCAATCTTGATAGTTGTATCTGTATTAGTTGTGTTACTAGTAAAATTGCTACTCTTCCTTTAAAATCTTATTATTATTTATCTTCTTCTCCTTTAGAATTGCTTCATAGTGATGTGTGAGAACCTTCTCCGACTATATCCATGTTAGGACATAGATATTATGTTCTGTTTATTGATGATTACTCGCGTTACACTTGGTTTTTCCCTATCACACATAAGGTTGATGTCTTTCTTATTTTTCAAAGGCTTAAGCCTCTTCTTGAAAATCAATTTTCCATTAAGATCAAGACTTTACGTACTGACAGTGGTGGTGAGTATGTTAATATTACTTTTCAAAACTTTTTTCATACAAATGGTATAGTGCATCAAAAATCTTGCTCATACACCCCTCAGCAAAATGGTATTGTTGAACGGAAGTATCGTCATTTAGTTGAAACTGGTATAACAATGTTGAATCATGCTTCTTTACCTCAATCTTATTGGAATTATGCTTTTGTTGCTGCTTGTTTTCTCATTAATAGGATGCCTAGTGTTACTTTGCGTAACTTTACTCCTTATGAAAAACTGTTTAGCAAACTTGTTGATTACACTTTTCTTAGAGTTTTTGGTTGTGCCTGTTATCCTAGTCTTAGACCTTATATGAAAAATAAATTGAGTCCTAAAACTATTCAATGCATCTTATTGGGTTATGCTCTTGACCAAAAATGTTATCTTTGTTATGATTATATTAATAATAAACTTTACATTTCAAGAAGTGTCTTATTTGATGAGTGTTTATTTTCTTTAGCTAAATCTTCAAACACTGTGAGTAATGTTTATTTTGCTTCTTCTCATCCTAATCACTCACATTCGATGTATGTATCTCCTCTCTCTTTACTGCCACCTTTCAATTCAGCTTCTCAACATTCATCTTCTACTAATATGCTTGTTATTTATAATGATCATGATCATGTTGATTTATCTATTACTTCAACGAATGTTACCTCTTCTTCTCTCTCAGATCTTTCTTCTGTTAGATATCAGATTTCGTTGGTTGATGACATTGGATTAAATATTGAAAATTCTACTTCTACAATAATCTGTTCCTGTCCGTACTACTACAAATATGCATGCTGCTTCTTTACCTAATAATTCTGATCTTAATATTAGTTCTTTGAATGATAAATCTGTGCAAAATACTTTTGTCTCTACTGATTTTATACATATTGTGCTTGCTGTCTCTATACCAAATATGAACATTACTTCTTCTGATTTTATTCATGATGTTTCTGATCAATTACCTATTATTTAGGCTGATGTTCCTACTAAAAATTCTGATTATACCATTGCTTCACACTCCATGCATCCTATGCAAACTAGGACTAAGAGTGGGATTTCTAAAAAGAAGGTTTTTGTTGCCTCTACACAGTTAATCATGATCTTTGTGAACCTAATTCTTTCACTTTAGCTTCTAAGAGTAAAAAGTGGACAGAAGCTATGATAACAGAATATGATGCTTTAATGTCTCAAAATGCTTGGTCTCTAGTTGGCTGTAAATGGGTGTACAAACTCAAATACAACCCGGATGGCTCCATTGCTAGGCATAAAGCTAAAGTTTCCTCATTATGTTTGCAAACTACATAAGTCTCTTTACGGTTTAAAACAAGCCCCTAGGGCTTGGTTTGAGAAGTTCACATCTCACATTCTCTCCATAGGATTCATTTATTCTCTTGTTGATACTTCTCTCTTTATTCATGTTACTGCCAATTCTATTACTTATATTTTACAATATATTGATGACATTATACTTAGTGGCACTGACCCTGCTTATATTGACACTATTGTACAAAACTTGAAACAAATCTTTGATATGTCTGACTTGGGCCTTGAGATAACTAGGACTTCTTCTACTATCTTTGTTAGTCAAAAGAAATATGCGAGAGATCTTCTGTGTAAGGCTGGCATGCTTGAAGCCAAACCTTGTATTTCTCCTTGCTCTACTAAAACTCATCTTTCATCTCATGTTAGTTCTCCTATGACAGATGTTACTCTCTATAGAAGTAGTGTGGGTTCCCTTCAATATCTTACCTTCAATAGACCAGATATATCATTTGTTGTAAATAAAGTGTGTCAATACATGCATTCTCCCACTACCTCTCATTTTGCTGCCGAGAAACGTATTATGTGATATATCATTGGGACTACTGACTATGGCTTTCAGTTTATTTCTGGTTCTCTTTCCTTGCAGGGTTTTATGGATGCTGATTGGGCTGGTGATCCGTCAGATAGGCGATCTACATTTGGGTTCGTCATTTTTCTTAGACCTAATGCAGTTTCCTGGAGTACTAAGAAGCATCCAACTGTTGCTCGTTCATCCAAGAGGCAGAATACAAAGCTCTTGCCAACATAGCTGCTGAATTGATTTGGCTTTGACAAATTCTTAGTGATTTTCATGTGTTTCAGTGACAACCTCCTACCATTCATTGTGACATTACATTTGCGATCTCCTTAGCTTCTAATCATATTCTTCATGCTCGCACGAAGCAAGTCGAAATAGACTATCATTTCGTTTGGGAAAGGGTGTTTAAGAAAGACCTTACTGTCAAACATATCAACTTTCAATATCAACTTGCAGATTTCTTTACGAAACCTCTTCCTACACCTCGATTCACCTTTCTTAGAGACAAACTCATCCTCCATCCTCAGATGAGTTTGAGGGGGGTATTATAGAAGGAGGTTAATTTTTAGTTTAGTTTGTTTTTTATTTGTTAAGGGCAGTATTGTATTTTCCCATTCTAGTATATGGATTTGGCTATTTCCCTTTTATCCTAATGTACTGCTTCGATATAGTGTTAATGAAATGTCATTTTCTCTTCTTCTTCATCTCTTCCCTTTCTCTCAATCTTCTTCTCTAGCTTTCTTCCCTGCAACCCTTTTCTGATTTTCCACATTTAGAAACTATTGTAAAAAATATCTTCTTTTTATAGGAAATATGAAAGTTATATTGAAAGAAAAATAAAGAACATAATAGATTTTCGAGGATGAGCAATCCACCAAAAGCTGAAAAAGAAACAAAACAAGAACCAAGCAAATTATATTAGAAAAAACCTAACAAAATATCTTGTTAAAGATAGCTATAAAGCTTCTTATCATATAAAATATTGTTAAAGGCATATATATCAAGTGGCATGTATTTTTTTAATTTCGTCTGTCAATAAGGAAAGAATGTATTATGCAGAAACCCCTAGAATCAGGGAAGAATTCAACCTTAAGAACTACCAACAGAAATATATACAAAAATGATTCCACCCAGGACTTTTCCTGATCACAACCTACAAGAAGAATCTCAAGCCAACTTCCAAATTCAAAGGAAACCAAAGAGAACTTTAAACTACGCCTTCGGCCGGATACCCACGGTTATTTAAAAAAATCACGTTCCAAATTGTTGTTCAAAAAAGTGTGTTCACCGTGTACTCTCCTTTCAACTACTCCTTCGATGAAACCGAGTCAGATATCCCTGAATCAAGATTATGGCCATATAGTTTGTTAAGAATCTTAACCTCAACTAAAAATCTGTCAATCGTTGGAGGCCCATTTAACACCCAAGTTCCAGTCAATCAAACCCCCTGACTCTAGACCAACAATCATCCACCTTAGGCTCATTGTCAATGCCTAAAGAGAACAAAGATGAAAACTCATCGGCCAAGGATTCTCGCCGCACCAGATTTCTATTCAAAATCTCATATGGATACCATTCGCATCCTTCATATATTTTTATAAGAAACTAGATGTATATATTAAAGAGAGATAAGTACAAGGAGGGGTTCGCGGCTAAGAAATCCAAATCGAGCTCCAAAAGATAGGTGATTCATTCCCAACCTTCAAATTGATAAACATTTAAAAGGCGATCCACTCTCGACAAACATGATGCCACGTATGAGACTTATACTTGATGCCTTGGAAATTTATATCACATGGCATTTCACCCTTTTTGGCCTGCACTAAATGGGTTATTGGGGATATGGGTTTCGTTTACTTTAGGGAAGACAAATGTTGTGAGGATGATTTGTTTCAATATCCAAATGAAATGATGGAACTCCAAGACTTAGTTGTCCATCTTAACCAAGATGTTCTTCATCGATATAGACAAGATATTAAATCTTGGTCTGTCTCTGGGGATATAGATTTCTCATGCAAATCATTTTCTCATACTTCTCTTCAACTCCCGAATAATTCTTCAATCACAAAAGTATAATTTTGACATCATATATTCCAATCAAATAAAGTTTTTTGTTTGGTTAGTGGTTTTGAGGAAGGTAAATATTTGTGAGAAGTAAATGGAGAAAAGAGTTAAGACACATCTGGCTAAAACGTTATACTTTCAAGAGATAAATGTACAAAATATTGGTAATATTGGATAAATATTTCCATCTTGTCGGCATTTCATTGATTCGTAGAAGAAAACATACCCCAACTTTTGGTAGTGAGGGGATGAATAATTGACAATGTTGGTAAAACTTTGCGTAGATTATTAATTTGAGTTTTCATAACTCCTAAGTATACGAGACATTAGGTTAGTAAGTCATTTACATCATTTGGTTTGACTTATCAACAATATAACTATTAGGGCCCGTTTGGTACCAGCTTTCTATGTGGTAAAGTTCGTGATAAACTTATTTTTCAGTATTTTCCTATATTTGTTACAATTATCCTCATTTGTCATGGTAAAGTTATTTAGTCTGGTTAAATAACAATCTCACATTAATTTTCCTATCACTTTCCCTCAAAAATCTACTTTACCAAATAACTTTCCCAACTCACTTACCCATCTTACATATTTTTCAAAATAACTTTTACTTTCTCACATCCGAATAAAAAATATCATTATTTATTTAAATTATTCCTACTTAATTTTGATATTTTATTTTTTTCAAGACCAAGTCTCATAAAAATATCATAAAATATCCCGACCTTAGAATCCCATCATATCCCCTTCCAGTCCAGGTGGAACTAAACCGGTCCCGATATCGAGTTTTGAGATTTTTTTGTCCCTTCCGTCCTTTGTCCCGAAAGGCCCGTCTGCAAACTCTTCTTGAAGTCGTTCCATGAGATTAAGATATGTTCCTTAATTGGAATGAATGAAATAAAAATATTTTTTTTGAATAAATGATAGATAAACTCTTCATATATGCATAACATAGAATTTAAATTATTAAAATAAATGTTAATAATATCAAATATTTTTCAAAATTAAAAATTATTTATTTCCCTAAAATAAATATTATTCATAAACTATCAATGTTTAAAAAATACTAAATTATAAAAGGAGACTATAACTGAATTGTTTATCCACGTCTCATTTTTTATATGGAGGATCGGACCAGTGAGATGGAGCCACGGAGGGGTTGAGGGGTTTCTCTCAATCATTTATTATCAGTTTTAGATTGTATTTAACCGAAATATAACAAAAATTTGCATCTCTATTCTGCTTTGATCCTGCGCTAGAACCAGAATATTATGTTTGTTCTAATCAGAGTGGAAGGAAATTGATAACCATAATATTCATAAAAAATTTAAAAGCTTGTATTCAACAAAAATTGCACATCTATGACACTAGCTTGTATTCGACAAAAAAATTTTAAAAGCTATATATAGTACAAGGATAAGAAACTTGAAAGCATTAACCATTATGTTTCATAAGAACTAAAAACATGGTCTTTTTTCCCACTAGATTTTCATACACCTAATACTGATATACATACACAAACATACACTTCCAATTATATACACCTAATAGTCATACACATACACAAATATGCACATCAAATTTCTAGACGCCTAATAGTAAACATTCAATTTCATAGCAATACATTTGCTTAACCAAAAGTATAAGGCGTTAAGCTTGACAAAATATTACAAAACACAAAAAAGGATGTTAACAAACTGAAGCACTAGAACACAATTCTTTGTCAATGACTTGTGGCATCTTTTATGATGCGTAAGACATATGGCCTCCTATATTGACATGGAAGGGAGAAGAAGAATTGTGTTTGCCCAAGGTTATTTTCTAAAAGAATGTCAGTCTCAAGTCGTTAGTCATCAATCAACCCTTTAACAAGCTGCAATTGTCCAAAAGTCTGATTCCTCATCTTATATGCTTCACTTTCATGTTGGAAGCATGATGCAAGTTTAGCAATGTTATCACTATCATATTTATAGGCTTCCCCATAAATTTCCAAAGTCTGTGTCAATGCATCCATATTCTTAATTTCCCTACTCCTAATTCTCTTCTTACTACCCCTTTTAGAGAATACATAAGAAGACAGGTTAGTTACCGGAGGAGTATCTGTAGTTAAACCAGTGCCTACAAAATTATGCTCCACCTCCACTAGAGGTTCAGGTATATAGAACTCACTGTCATTCAAAGGATTAGTAGATTCACTGCCATATTTTCTACTGCATCAGCTGGACCTTCAGCATCAGCACCGATTGCTCTATCTTTTCCAAAAACATATGACAACTGCTCATAATAAGAGAAGAGTTTGTTTCTTTAACCCCTTTGCATTATGATGACTCTGAAAATTTGGAAAATTGGAGGATTCATCAGATTAAGTATTTTAAACTAAAAAAAATTAAAGAACTTAACGGCTTAGAATCTGGTGTTGAACCTTCCCATCCATGAAGAATGTAAATAAATTGCATGTCTTGGAAACATACACTAAGTATGTTGTAGCAATTTCATTCTTCCTTGTTCTATATCTAGGTCTATCAGTCACACTAACATTAACAGTAATGTAAGTTATGTCTAGAGAGCTTAAAAAATTCTGATATTCAAACAAAGAAAATGAGATTAACTTCTTTGACCTTGACTGATGCATGTGTTATAAATAAACATAAAGATTTGTATTATCTTAAACCATTTCCACCTTTCATCAGTTGAGTTCGAATGAATTGCTATTGATTTCCTCAATTACACATCATGAAGATGCAAAATACACTTTAAGACTGTATTAAAGTACCTACTAACAGTTTCACCAGAGCGTGCAAAGTGTCATCTTATAACTCTATTCTTAACATGGTGTGCAAGGATGTGTAGGAAAATAGCTACCATCTCTTCAACATCCATATTTTTTGTTCCAATTAGGCCACCAACTGTCCGAAGGAGAATACAAAGTATATTGAAGGTTCGTCTATCCTTATGTGTACTCTCTATGCATGTTAAGACACTCTAAAAAATCAATCTACGAAAGTTTAGTTGTCTAATTTGTTGTCTCTCATAAGAATTCTCACCCCAAGAAGTTAATATTTTATGTTGTTTTAAAACTTTAACATACACTATCATACAAAAATAAAATGATTGGGTAAACTTTATAATACGATCTATCATGTGAAAATAAGAAATATACAATTTTTTTCCTTCACACTCATTTAGTAGAAAGAAATAGCAGAGAGAGCAACTTCATAATGCGATCTAAACTAAGAAATCCAACCATTCAGAAATTAAAAACTTCTAATTTCTTGATACGGTAAATATAAATCCAACCATTCAGAGTTTGAACAAATTTCTCATAAAAACGATCAAAACTCATATTTAAATACAAAATTCTTTCAATTTCTCAGAAAACGAACAACTTCATAATTCTTCCAATTTCTCAGAAAAACAATCAAAACTCATATTTAAACATAAAATTCGAAGTTTGAACAAATTCAGAGTTTAAACCCGAGAAAGAGAGAAGAGGGTTTCATTTTGAAGATCTAATTCACAGTTTCAAAGTGGGTGTATTTTGAGAAGAAGACTCGAGAGAGAGAAGAGTGATAGAGAGAAGACTATAGCAGATAAATTTTTAGTAAGTGATTGCTTCTGAAAAATAGAGAGAGAGAGAGAGATGAGAAGAATAACCTCCCTAGAGTTGAAGTGTAGATGAACGAGCTCAGACGAAAGAGAGAGAGAGAGAAGATGAACGAGCTCAGATGAGAGAGAGAGAGAGAGAGAGAGAGAGAAGACGAACGAGCTCAAACGACAAAGAGAGAGAGGGAACCCATATCTTTTTCTATTTTGAGGAGACAAAGACTTTGGTAAAGTCATGATGGATATACAGACTATTTGTTTCTGAAAGTAGGGGAGATATTTTAGAGGTGTGTGTATTTTTTATCTTTTATTTAACTATGTTGAATTGATTTGTACAATTTAAGCAAAAAAATTATTTTTATTTTAGTGTAGTAAAAGAAAAATAGTAGATTTAATTTTTTTTATAACGGTAATAAATAGCTAATTTATGATATCGTGTTGGATTAAAATATATAAATAATACTCGCTTAAAACTAATAAATATTTATTAATTTAATTACTCTCAATATTTCATATAACTTTTCAAACAACTTTACTCAATTTTCTCAACAACTTTCTCAAGTCTCATACTATACCAAATAAAGTAATTCTACTTTTCGAGTAACTTTTTAATTTATTCATGTGTTATCAAATATGACTATCTCAAAAAATTTCATCTAACTTTATCACTAAAATTTTTTTAACTTAATTTCTTCAGCATTTTTATTTAACTCATACCAACGGCCCATTATCAACTATTTGACATAAAAAAAAAACAAATAACCATTAAAAAGTCACTTTCTCTGTCCCCTTCATTACAAAATAGCCTCCAGGATCTAGTGGACACTCACCTAAAAGTCAACCTAAAAAAGATATAAACAAATTATTGGCAACAAGACAAGAAGGTAGTGTGGAGAGAAGTAAAAAGATGTCTTTTTTATAAGAAACAAAATTGTATTAAAAATAGAGAAGTAAAATAAAACTATATCTTAAGAAAAGTTGCACAAACCAAGCAGTGCAAGTTCATCTTCGTCCTTGCCATGTAAAACACAGCAGCAACTTCGTAACATAATTGGCATTCTGCCAATTACGATGCCGTTCTTCTGCAAGAACCAAACAAATGAAAAACCTGAAACATAATAAGCCAATTTAGGTTCAGTTAAACCATTTCTCATACCTTATTTAGTGCACCCTTTTGCCCATGGCTTCCATTGTTATACTCTATATCGACCAGTATTGGAGCAGCATACCTAAGAAGTAAGAGCATCAATTTAAAATGCAGACTACAGTTTTCATATACGTGTAAACTTAGGCTCAAAATCATCATATGGTAGAGGAAATTTTATCACAGCCCAACAAAGACATGTAGCGATGCAAGTATACTCAATAAACTGTTTGAGAGTCATTTTGAGATGTACAATTAGACAGCCCAATAATTTGAAAACTTCTAGCCGTTGAGAGCTTATGGCAACATATGAGTCATGAGAAATTGAAATCCAAAAATATTGATGCAAGAAAATAGGAAAACAGACAAGTGATATTAAACGAAAAATGGAGTACAAGAGCAGATTTTGGTGTATGAGCAAGACACCAAAATTTGAAAACTAAAAAAACCAAAAAACCAAAGCGAATTACAACCATGACATATTCCAATCATCCTTAAAACTTTCGACTTTGACGACCAAGGGCAAGCCAATAAAACAACTTCTTCCATTAAACCGACTCGTCAGTGAATGATTCTTCAAAAATTCTTTCATTTCTCTCAAGCCGACGAACCCCAAGAAACAGCAAAGATCGCATGAAATCACAGTACATTTTCTTCTTCTTTCCACCACTAAAATCCAATGTTAATAACATATCCACTAAACGAGACTGTACCCAGTTAAAATCAAACATTATCAACTATTAATTCCATAAGACAGAAGCTAAAGAGCAATGCGCAGGAAGAGATGATTCAAGCGCTCAGAGTAGCATTTGAAACGTAGGCCTCCAATAAGTTTCTCGGTCAGGGTTTTTTAACAACCTAAGCTGACATTATTTTAGTTTTACCCCAAAAGAAGAGATGAACGAAGAAGATAAGCAAAATAAGTAAGACCGAGTTGCCGATAGTCCACATCCCACTGTTCCTCTATTCTGTTATGAGGCCCTATTTTGAGGTTTTCTCCAAAACGTTCAACCAAAAACTCCAAAGAGTAGCCACCATATCAAAGCGTTCTTTTCTTTTTATTAGACTTCCTCTCCGGAAAATCACCAACATGTAACGCAGAAACAATAGCAGTCAACATCCACAAAATGTCAAAAATCTCAAAAAAAAATCTATAATGATCTCCATCCTCTTCCTCACTCTTGAATGAAATACGCCAGAAAGGACGCCATTATATATATAACGATGTTTTTTTATCTTTGAAGCACATATTGATAGCTCTAATCTCAACACATACAAGGGTAAATACTAAAATAGAACTATAGAGTTTGTCTACCACAAGCCCCTTTTATAAGTATTATATTATATTGTGGACTGCAGATTGTAGAAAATTATAGGTTATAATTTAGGGATCCTTAACAGTACTAGAGTGGGGTTTTCTCAAGCCACTAATGCAAGGATCATGCTTGTTTGTAGAGTCGTCGATGGATACGCCACCCTACTTTAAATATAAAAGAAATATTTAGAAAAACGTAGAGAGAATAACTAAGTGGGCCATACGTCATATCTGATAACTGACACATGTGAGGACTGATCTTTTCACTAACGTCGTTAATTGTTACAGAAGGCTCACCAATTCTTACATCTTTAAACCTACATAATAGACAAACAAAAAGAAAAAGATCTTCGTAGGATCAACTTAAAAGTAATTGAACTATTGCAAAATATATATAAACAAAGTGATGAATACTTCCAAATTTTCTTGGTTGTAAATGGAATTAGCACTGCTAGTGTAGGGCTTCAACACCAGAAGAGATAGATGGCAGATGAGAGAGGAAATAGAGATGTAGGATTTAGAATTTGGAGAGGCTCTCGCCATAATTATTATGAGAGTAATAACACCTTTGTAGAAAAACAATTTCATGGAGGGACAAAATGGAAAAGATTTGATGACGACAAAGCTTTGTCCGAAAGAGTGAAGCCAACGTGGTGAAAGTAGGGGAGAAGAATTCTCGAATAAAAAGAATTAAGAAGGGAGAAATGTACTACATTCTCTTTTCAGAACATGTCCATAATAGAAGCTTCAACTTCAATTTAGATCTGGAGACAGCGGGGAAACTGAAAAAGGAGATGACGAGTTTAATTAGGCCAAAGGAGGGTAAGTTTGCTTTTAGAAAGATCCAAGGAAATAGTTTTTTTCTTATGGTAGAGAGAGTAGGAAGTGATAGGGGAAGGAGGATTGTGATCACTAAATATCAGAATGACGGATGGAAAAACAACTTTATTATTCCAGAAGGTAGAAATCAAGAAGGGTGGTATACCTTTGTAAGTATTCTGGAGGCAGAGTATAGTGGTAGTCGAGGGTGGAAAGATAAAAGAGAAATTATCTTTAAGGAAGGAAAAAAAAAGGAAATGTTCTTACAAATAGATCCTATGCTGAAACATTGAAGTCACCTCAAAATTGTTATGAAGACTGTGGTTGTATCTCTGATTACGAGAAGTTTAAAAAGGAAAGGGAGGATGATCTGTTTGGAAAATGGTTGAAAGCTATTGTTTGTGTTCGAGAAGATACAAGATATGATTGGTGGGAAATAAAAAAGATATTAAGATGTAAGCTAAACTTTGACTTGTAGCTTCATCCTTTTTTGGATGATAAAGCTTTGTTCTTTTTTTTTGCAGAAATAAGAGACATGCTGAGGAAGTGGTTCGGTTGGGAGAAATTCTGGGGAAAGAATAGATTTTAGTGAAACTTAAACATTGGAAATGGACAATAAACTGTAAAACTGAAAGAAAAGCATGCAATGGTGGTTGGATTGAAGTGCAAAAAGCTCCATTTACTTTATGGTATAAAACTTTCTTTGAGATGGTTGGAAGAGAATGTGGAGGCTTGGTAGAAATTGCTCATCAAACCCTCAAATTTACAGAGCTACGATATGCAAAGATAATAGTTAAGGGTCTGATTTCGGGGTTTATTCCCGCGGCAATAGTATGGTCAGTCCCAGGAGACACTTTCCTGATAGGCTTAAATCTTGTTCAAGAAATTTCGAAACCAATAATTGGAGAAAAGAAACTGTATGCAAGGACAAAAGTTAAAAATAGTTCGGCAAGAGAAATCAACCAAAAATTACAGAGAAGAGCTAAAAAAGATGATGACGTGAGAATTTTTAATGCTAGTGGGACAGGTGGCGGATTGAGAGGAGGACACTTAAATCATAATAAAGAAGAAATGATGGAGCATGGATATGTGGAAAGAGATAAGGGGAATTTGAAGAGGCGAAGCTTTGAAAATCCAAAAGTAAGTTCATTAAATATTTGGGCAGATGTGAAAAGTTTGGGAAAAGTCAGCATTAATGAAGGAAAGGATAATTCCAGAAAGGCAATCTCAAACTCAGAATTGGACCATTTGAAAAAACACAATACAAATGGAGAATCAAATGGGCTAATACCTTTACAGGGACTGGGAGAGCCTAATTGGGCCGAAAAAAAGAAGGTGACTAATGATAAAAATGAAGGGGAAAGCCCGAAAATAATTTTTCAGCAAATACCCAACCTTCAATTATGTGTTACTCTACTTTAGATGCAGATAATGAAGATAGTGACCATTTGGAAGATACAGAGAGATTCAGAAGTTGATAAAGAAGTTTCAGAAATGGGGGACTCGGTTAATGATATGCCTATCGAAGATGATTGGGATAAAGCCATAGAGGTATTCTCTTGATAAAGGTAATCGGTAAAAGGTACGCTTTTCCACTAATAGCCCGGAAAAAAATTTAATTGAGGAAGGAGAACTTCTAAAAATCACATCTTCTAATCTTTTCATTTAACCTTTTTTAGGAGAGAACAATTCTGACCTGAATGATATTACTTCTAAAACCTCTCTAGAGGCGCCATTGAGAGAAGATTTAGGTCAAAATAAAATATATGTTCAAGATTCTTTAAAAGAAAACAGAAGCAGTAATTTAGAGGAAACTCGTAGGAGTGAGAAGGTAAATGCTTTTGATGATAGAAATTTAATAGAAGATGAAGGGCTTAGAGTTAAGGATTTTGCAAGAATTAGAGAGATATTAGGTGAGGAATGAGAGTTGTTCCAGATTCTATTTTCTAAGCTGAATCTGGAAGCAGTACCGAAATAGTTCTGTTTACATTCAGTTTGAGTGTTTTTTAAGGCTTTCCTGTTTTTATGAAGATTCTTAGTTGGAATGTGAGGGGGTTAGGGTGTCCTGAAAAGAGAAAAATTGTTAGGGATGTCATTTTGAAAGAAAATCATGATCTAGTTTCTCTACAGGAGACTAAGTTAGAAGATATAAATGGGAGGATGATGAATAGCATTTGTTGAAAGAGATTTAAAAATTGGTCTTTTATTCCTTCTATACGAAGAGGAGGGGGATAGTTGTAGTTTGGGATGTGAGAATTTTAAATGCTGTGGAGTTTGTCTTGGGTGAGTTTTCTATGTCAGTCAAGTTTAGAAACTCTGATGGTGTTGAGTGGTGGTTTTCTGGCATTTATGGTCTGAATAGATGTAGCATTAGAAACTGGTTTTGGGAGGAGTTAGCAGCTTTGAATGGTTTATGTAGTCCTAATTGGTGTCGTGGCGGTGATTTTCACATGGTTACGTTTCAATCTGAAAAAATTGGGGCAATAAGGTCACTAGAAGCATGATAAGCTTTGATAGCTTTATCCAAGAGTCTGAGGGATATTAGATTACATAATGCAGAATTTACGTGGTCAAATTTGAGGGAGAGATTGGTTTGCAGCAAAATTAATAGATTTCTTTGTACCATAGGTATGGAGGATATATTCTTAAATGCGAGGCAAGAAGCCTTACCGAGGGTCACTTCTGATCATTGTCCAATTATCTTAAATACTATTGCATTTAAGTGGGGTCCAACCCCTTTTAGATTCAAGAATATGTCGGTAAATCATGTTACTTTTCAAAGATTGTGTTAGAAGATGGTGGGAAGAGCCTCAAAACTTTATATGGGAATGATATAAATTTACAAGGAAACTTGATCATCTGAAAAAGAATTTTAGAGAATGGAATAAAGTGGTGTTTGGAAACATAGGTTTTGAAAAAAAGGTGATTATTTCTAAAATTAAGGAGTTAAATGATAAGGAGATTTTAGATCATAGTAATTTGGAACTAAAATCAGAGAGGGATGGGTTAAAATTAAGATTGGAGAAGGTCATATCTTTGAAAGAAATTTCTTGGAAGCAAAATGCAAAAATTGATTAGATTAAGGATTAGGAGAATAACTCAAAGATGTTTCATAGAATAGCAAGTGGGAGGAAAATTAAAAAGTTGATGAATAAGTTAGTTGTGGATGGTGGATCTATTCTAGATAAGGAAAAAAATATTATTAAAGAAGTTTTGAGATTTTTTCAAGATCTTTATTCAGAAAAAGGAGGAGAAATTTTTTGACATTTTGGGCCTAGATTGGGCTCCAATCTCTTCAAAAAGCATGGTGTGGCTTGAAAGATAATTTGAGGAAGAAGATGTCAAAATGACAATTTTGGAATGCAATAGAGATAAATCACCTTACTTTTAAATTTTTTTTCAAAAATATAGTATTTTAATTATTATTTTTCAAATATACTGTAGAATACTCAAAACTCCGGTTTACTGTGTGGGTTGTGATTTTTCAGGTTTCGAATAACCAAATAAAAAGTCTTCGGAATCTTATATGGAATCGCCGTGAATCTTATTTATTTATTACTAAAATATAATTTCAATCCCTATATTTTTAAGTTTATATAATTTATACCCTTAAACTTCTTAAATGATCATTTAAATCCTTATACTTATTTAATTAAACATTTGATCCCTCTCTTAGGATTTTCGTTAAAGAGAAATGGAAAGGGGATCTTGATCTTCAATGTGGAAAAATAGAGAAACACAAGCTCGAAAGGGCTCTTAATCATGAAGAAAGGCAAAATCCTGGATAATCGAAAGCTTTTCTTCGATTTCCAGTTGAAAAATCAAAAAGCTCAAGAGTTTCTAGATTCTAGAAGATTTTCTTTGCTCTTCTTCATTTTCTTCGTGAACAGAGACCTACAATGGACAATTTCAAGGTATCGTTTTACCTTGAAATGATTTTCTTCGATTTTTACTGGTATAAGGGAAAAATTTTACACATTCAAAAAATAAATTGAACAAGAAAAAGTGAGAGAATTTTCAAGAACATTTAAGTAATTTCTCAATTTGTATTAAATTTTTGAGTTTACAGTTAATCTTTATTTATAAGCTCTCCAAGTTCAACTACATTTCTTAAAATACATAGAATGAACGGATAGAACTTATCATAACAGACTTAATTTATCTACTGTAACAATTAATCAAGTTTAACTTATTTTTATCGTCAACTGATTAAACCTGAAACGTCTGATGGGGATACAATGAGATCAACAGTTCAAACTGACTCTTCCCACTTCATCGCGGTGGCAATCCGTAGATTGGTCAAGTCTACTTAGGTAGCTTTACAAAGATTTTACATGTCAACTGGTTTGTCTTCAATTTTATTGCAGAAAGTATCGAGTTATGATTCTAAACGATTTTATTACGATTTTCTTCGATTTTATTGCAGAAAGTATTTGATGTTTTCAGATTCTTCTTCCTGCATTCTTTTTCGAGTTTTACAGAAGCTTCTTCCTGAGATTTCAGTGATTTACAGAAAGTATTGAGTTTTTCACCATCCCTACTGTTGGAGATAATAAATGAAAGAGAAGTCAAAAGAAAGAAATAAAAGAAAAAATGTGAATGAAAGTGTGTGACGTGAAATTAAGTGGGATTTAGTCCCACATTGAAAGCTTAAGGAAACGATGTTGGGTTTATAAACCCAACTCGCATGCCGTGGGTTAGCCCCAAGGGGCACCCCACATTTTATGGGGAAGGGAGGACCTAGATGGCACATGGTCCTCACCTCACACCCGCGCCGTCGTCGTCTGTCCGTCCAACCGGCTCGGTCCGGTCCGGATCAAAGAATTATTTTTTGACAAAATTTCTTTTGATTATTTACTTGGAGAGGAAGGCGGAACTTTGAATTTGTCAAAGCTAAATAAATATCTCCTGGATTATCTGCAAAAGATAATTAGACTTTACCAACACTAATTCATGTTTATCTCTATTATCCCCAATTTCGATCTTATCAACACTAACTAATTTTGCTCCCATGTTTTAAATAAAGGCAGTGTGTGAGCACATAAGAAATTTGGCTTTTTTTATCACCATAAGAAGAACTTCGGTTTTATCACTATTAGAGAAAATTTTGTTTTCATCACTGTCATCAAACATCTGCATATTGAGAGAGAGATACAAAGAGTTCAAAGAGAGCCTGAGTTATTGGTTGCTATATTCAGACTTAGATCGTTGTATTCTACAAAGGCGATTCGTCGTAGTCTCCAAACACCCTGTGGAGGATGATTATTGCCTTTAGGACATTGCTTACGAGCAATCCTGGATCTTGATCTATTTTTACTTTATTTATTGGAATTTCAGTTGTATTTATTTTCCATTATTTCTGAATTTCCGTGTAATAATTCTAATCATTTTCGTTGTAATCGTCTCTGTTACATTAAGTTGTATTCTTTCCAATTTCGTTATATTGTTGGTATATGAAAGCATCTTGTTCTCTCATGACCTACAACACCTACGAATAAGCATAGTACATAGAACGTTAAAATCATGACCTAAACTAAACTTATCCACCCACTCTTCAGCTTGCTGCTTTTTAAGATCCTCTTCTGAGCTTGCCTTTGTACTCTATTTTTTCATAGTTAAGATCCCCTCTACGTTTCTCTTAAACGGAAAACGTGAGAGAAGGATCAAATAGGTTTAATTAAAAAAGTACAAAGATTTAAGTAGTTATTTATGAAGTGTATGAGTATAAATTGTATAAATTTGAAGGTACAGAGGTATAAATTGCATAAATTTGAAGGTACAAGGGTGTAAATTGCTTAAATTTGAAGGTACAGAGGTATAAATTATATTTTAGCCTTATTTACTTTTAAACCCTTCTCGCTCGCTCTCACTGTTTCTTCCGTCTTCAACTTCATACTTGACATTGCAGACCCTAGTTTCTTCCTGGTATCTCTCTCTCTCTCTCTCTCTCCCCCCAACCTTTTAGCTCAGTAGATAAATTTCTCTATTCACATGAAGCGCAAAAAGCATTTATCTTCTCATCTCAACCTCTCTTTGTTGCGAAAGAGTTTGCCCCATTCTCTCTTTTAGGGCTTCAACATGTGCCAAATAAATTTGATAATTTTATTCTAACTTAATTCCAATTTTAGTTTTAGAGTTTCTCTCTAAATTTTAGGGAAATCTTCATTCGTAATAAACTCTGATTCTACAAGACCTAAAAATTTGTTGATAGATATTAATTCGTGAACTGATTTTCTATTGCTTGTTTTTTTTCGTAATCTTTAAGTTGGCTTGAGAATGACGACTTAGTGTTAATACATTCTACTATAATTTTGTCTTTTGTGCTCTATTTCTGCAAATTAGGTGGTATTATATACTAAGCATTATGGTCGGTGGAAGTTTAAATTGTTATCGGTGAATTTTCTTTGGAGTTGATTATACACAACAAATTGGATAAAATTTATGAAATGGTTTCCTTTTGTCATCTACTTTTTTGTGATTTCTAAATTATGTGCAATCTGAATCGGTTTAAAGTTGGTTTCTTATAATGAAGGCAAAATTACACGGACATCCCAGATTTGTCTTAAAAGATACGGGTACTCCTTGCAGTTACAGTAAAAATAAATAAGTTTAATATGTTACAAATAAATTAATTTTTGAATGAAATGACCAACCAAAATAATCTTTAGAGATCTTAACTCTTACCTATATCCAAGCACCCAGATCTGAAAAACCTAAAACATGAAATTTACCCAAAAAAAGAAAAGAAAACCCAATTTCCCTTCCAAACCCGAGAAACCCTCCCTGAGCAAAGCGCGAACACGAAGACTCCACACCATTCATCGCCGTCGCCTCCTCCGTCGTCATTGCCTTCCTCCGTCACCTTCTTTTGAGATTAGAGCTTTGTTTGAGAGCTAAGTTTGATTTGTGTGTATAGGTACTCACTAAAACAGCAAAGAAAAAGATAAACAGCAAAGAAGAAGAGGGTCTATTGAATTTCTGGTACTCACTAAAACAACAAAGAAAAATGGAAGTCACAATTAATGGGTTCGATTACTGCATTATTGTCTCAATAATGCAGTATTCCTTCTCATAAGTCCTAGTTACATTGAAATCGCTTTACTTCTGCTATTAATGAAACATTAATTAATGGGTTCGATTACTGCATTATTGGGTTCGATTTCTGCATTATTTGTTGCATATCCAAAGTTGACTGAATCTGTGCAAATTTATGGTTCTGATGCTTACAAACCATTTTAGACTTTGTCTTACATCTTACAAGGTTAACTTGCCATGCGGGGAAATGAACGAGTATTGGGAGTTAAAAAAAAAAAGAACCAGTAAATGAATACGAGAGTAGGTGCGGTGGTGCTTCGCCATCGCAACCTTCTTCTTCGCGACACCCACCCTTGTTCTCCTTTGTTCGTGACCCTTCTTCGGTTATATCAAAAGGGCGGATTTTATATAACCAGAAAATTTGGGTGATATAATCCTAAACCTTTTAGCGATATAGAAAATTAAGTATATTTTTGGTATTTTTTAAAAAAATTAACGCTGTTAGTAGTAAAATTAACGTTTTTTGATTTTTTTATCTATAAAATAAAATGTTAAGGGAAGTTTGTGCCTTTTTCTATAAATACATGAGATGTTCGTGTCTTTTAGTTAAATTTCAGAGGATGTCCTTGTACGTTTTACTATAATGAAATATCAGTTGCAAGATTTAGAGTTGTATCTCGTAAGTTACAAATTTTTTAATCCTGAACATGTGTACTATGATTTTATAATGTATTTTCACTTTGTATTTGGAGCTAAACTTTTGGGTTAAAACAGTAGACATGTAAGACTATCAAATGGAAATTCACTCAAAAGTAGTTGGACATGGACCTAAAACAATAAGCAATGATTTCTTAAAGTAGTAACATTGGTGGAATGAGAATTTGATGTCAGATGAGATTATAACTAATAATTTGATGGAGAAAATCGTTTGAATGTCGTTACAGTCCTTTTTTCTTGCTAATTTTATCTTCAATGTTGATTTCATATATCTTTTGTTTTAGAGAGGAAACTTACCAATTGAATAGGCGCAGTTCTGAATAAGCTAATGCTTCATTTTTTATCGACAGGTTCAGAAATGAGTAATGTTGAAGAAACCATTGTGTTCCCTTTTCTTGTCGCCAACCTGCCATCTATTTCAGACTCCTCATGCTTTCCTTTCTTCCGCGTTCACTCAAATTCAAAATCTTTCTCCGTCACACCATCTTCAACCCAGTCCACCACCTTTGTGTCCACGGTATTTGGTGTCTCTCTTTCTCAAATGTGCGACAAGCCACAAAATTGCCCAACAACTCCAATCTCACATTATTTCCTCTGGCTTACTACAATACGCCCCTACTCATCATTTGGTTCTTTTCAACACTTTATTTCGTTGCTACCCTCTCTGCAAACACATTAAGAGCATCCATTCTCTTCCTCGTTACTTTGATTCCTTCATATACACTTTCCTTCTACATTCCTGTGCCGAACTGAATTCAAGTAACCTCGGCCTTCAGCTTCATGCCCTTACAATCAAAGTGGGATTCAAAGTCCACATCTACGTTCAAACTGCTTTAGTTCGTATGTATGCTGCTTCTGGGTCTTTACTTGAAGCCATGCATGTATTTTACGAAATGCCTGTGAGGAACACAATCACCTGGAATATTATAATTACTTCATTAACAACATGGGGTGAGCTTGAACGTGCTCGTTCTCTTTTTGACTGGATGCCCACACGGACTGTTGTATCGTGGACTGCAATTATAGATGGCTATACACGCAACAATAGGCATAGGGAAGCTATGGTTTTGTTTCAGAGAATGGTTGCACATGATGGTATATATCCTAATGAAGTAACACTTTTGACCATTTTCCCAGCCATTTCGAATCTTGGGGCTTTCAAGATTTGCCAATCAGTCCATGCTTATGCAGAGAAAATAGGATTTAACGTATCTGACATACGTGTTTCGAATTCCCTTGTGGACTCTTATGCAAAATGTGGGTGCATTGCAAGTGCATTAAGATTCTTTAAGGAGATATCTGCTAACAGAAAAAATCTGGTCTCCTGGACTTCAATCATCTCCGGATTGGCAATGCATGGGATGAGAAAAGAAGCATTAGATAATTTTGAAATAATGGAGGAAGCTGGCTTTAAGCCCAATCAGGTGACTTTCTTAAGTCTTTTAAGTGCTTGTAGTCATGGAGGATTGATAGAGGAAGGTTTCATGTTTTTGAAAAGGATGGTGGGCGAGTGTCAACTTGCACCAAGTATCAAGCACTATGGGTGCATAATTGATATGTTGGGTAGGGCAGGAAGGTTAGAAGAAGCAGAAAAGATTGCATCGGAGATACCTTTTGAGATTGTGAATGTTTGCGTTTGGAGGATTCTTTTGGGTGCTTGTAGTCTTCATGGTAATGTGGAAATCGGTGACAGAGTGACAAGGAGGATATTCGAATTAGAGAGACGATATGGTGGGGATTATGTGCTCATGTCCAACATCTTTGCTGGAGTTGGTAGGTATAGGGATGCTGAGAAGTTGAGGAGATTGATGGATGACAGGAATGCCTCAAAAGTTCCTGCTTGGAGCTTGGTCTAATTTTATGCTTCTTCATGAGGCTGAGATCCAAAATAGCAAAATTATGAAGTTGAAACCAAGTAGCAACGAAGAAATAGTTAGGATGATGTAATGATATTAGAGAAAATATGAAACTCCTGGTCTTGCAGGTACTGAAATATTATTGTTCTTTCATAAAGTTGAGATGATATTGGTCCAGGCTTTGCTTCAGCGACGTACCGATTTATTAGAATAAACCGTTATCATCCTGGTGAATTGAGACCAAAAGCAAGGTTGAATCCGTACTCTCAAGGATGTGATTAATTAAATGATGTGTGTACGATTGATGATTATTTGACTATTTGTAACACTTTGTAAATTGAATAAGTATGATTTTAGATTGAAGCATACTTTACTAATCAGTCTATGAATTTATGAGTTCACTCAAATTTGCTAAAGAGCTAGATGATATGTGTGATTATATGTATGTTGACACGAGGATTATAAAGAATGGTTGCACTTGCAAATGATTGATATTTAGAAGGAAAAAATACACTGAGGGACCATTTGGTATAGGGTGATATCAGGCAATATGCTTGAAAAATGATGGCAAGTATGAGATTGCTTTGTTTGGTTCAAATTTGTTGGGTGTTTCAATATTCGTAGAATGTAAAGATACCCTCCATTGAGGGTATCTTGATACTCCTCTAAATCGAGAGGTATATTCATTCTGGGTGTTCTGTACGCGTCTGTCTTTTCCCTCTCACTCACGAGCAGCGACCTATGTAAGCACTCTCACGAAGGCTTCTCGTTATGTTCGCGTATGCCTTCTCCTTGTCCATCTCCCTCTCACTCACGAGCAACGACCCATGGTAAGCTCTTTCTCTCTCTCTCTCTGCCCTTCTGCGTTCTCTCTCTGTGCCCTTCTGCGTTCTGCGTTCTGCCCTTCTCCCCCTTCCCCATTTTTTGTACAGGCCAAAAACTCGAAGCGAGTTTTTACAGAGCTTCGTGAGAAGCGTTCTTCTTCTCATCTCTGTTTTTTTTTCTATTTAGACCTAGTTAATTTCAGAAATCAGAATTGATTTCCAATAAATCTAGGGCCGTAACTGGGTGGCTTTCAAAAAGGAGTAAAATTGTCCTCAATGAAAAAGATAGAGGAGAGAGCTCTGGTTCTGTTGATGTGAGGATTGACTTTTTCATTCTAGATGAATAAACTCGATCTTGAGGATTAAGCAATAAATTCATATTGACAGTTGCAAGAAGTTTCTCTTTTAGGTGTTGGAGCTCTCAGAAGATTCTGTATATGTTTTGTTTCATATCAAATTGCTATAAGTTGGTTGAAGATGTTGCTATGTTATAGAGGTTGTAGCTCGATTTGATGAATATGTCTGTGTATGCTTATTGCTTTCATATGATATGGTTTCCACAAATATGAACCTTCCAAAAGTTTATGTTCAAACTAAAGGAGAGGGAGCTGGACTGAGCTTAGGGAGAGGGAGAGGCGAGATGAGGATGGACTGAGCTAAGGGAGAGGGAGAGGGGAGAGGAGGATGGATTGAGCTGAGGGATAGGGAGGATGGACTGAGCTTAGCTGAGGGAGATGGAGAGGGGAGAGGCGAGATGAGGATGTACTGAGCTAAGGGAGAGGGAGAGGGGCTGATCTGAGGGAAAGGGAGAGGGACTGAGATGCGGGAGAGGTAGAGGCGAAATGGACTGACTAGTGAGAGAGAGGGGATGAGCTGAGGGAGAGGGGCTGATCTGAGGGAAAGGGAGAGGGACTGAGATGCGGGAGAGGTAGAGGCGAGAGGGACTGACTATTGAGAGAGATGGACTGAGCTGAGGGAGAGGGAGAGGCGAGAGGAGGATGGACTGAGCTGAGGGAGAGGAAGAGGGATTGAGCTGAGGGAGAGGGACTGAGATGAGCAAGAGGTAGAGGCGAGAGGGAGTGACTACTAAGGGAGAGAGACTGAGCTGAGGGAGAGGGAAGGGAGAGGCGAGAGGCAGTCTGAGCTGAAGGAGAGGTAGATGTGAAAGGAGGATGGACTAAGCTGAGGGAGAGGGACTGAGCTGAGGGAGAGGGAGAGGGACTGAGCTGAGGGAGAGGGAGAGGGACTGAGCTGAGGGAGAGGGACTGAGATGAGGGAGATGTAGAAGCGAGAGGGACCGACTACTGAGGGAGAGTGACTGAGCTGAGGGAGAGGGAGAGGCGAGAGGCAGTCTGAGCTGAGGGATAGGGAGATGGTCTGATCTGAGGGAGAGGCGAGAGGCAGTTTAAGCTGAGGGAGAGGGAGAGGGACTAGGATGAGGGAGAGGGAGAGGCGAGACATATTGAACACCCCTAGTTATTTGTTAGAGTCCAAACATCATATGAAATTTGTTATCTGTTAGAGACCAAACATCAATGTATGTGATTAATACATTATTCACATGTTTATCATCTGGTCAAATATGTTAATTTCTCTGTTATATATGTCAATTTATTTATGTCTTACCTGGATGGGAGGGTTCAGCAACAGACTCTAGAACAAATGGTGAAGGTTTATCTAGAACAAATGGGTTTAAGGTACCCAAGGTAATTGTTAACATCAGCAAGAGATTGACCTGTTTTCCCCAAGTGACGATGCTTCAGGAATTGTCGACGCTTTAGGTATGATCCCAAGCTGGTTGATATGACGCCCTAAACTCTCTCTCTCTCGCGTGAATTTTCTCTTTTTCACTCTTCTACTAATGTGCGCATTCATTCATTCTTTTCCATTTAGCTCTTTTATTTGATTCATGAACCAATTATGCTTGCCTTTTGGATCTTTGATCTAAACTAAATTTGGGCCTCGTTGTAAAGATATCGACTTGCTTCTTTTATTACATAAAGCCGAAGATACGGTGTCAATAGGAGCGAAAAAGGTCCATCCCAGGTTTGGTATTTTAACCAGGAAAGCTGCCATCAATCAAGCCCAGCTCAAGTTATAGCAGAAAATGGAGAAATTCCTACATGAAGACACACCCCTCTAGAGACGAATAAAGAAATTAGGACCTCCGACTCTTCTTTTAATGATTCTTAGCTTTTTTTAAGTTCAAAAAACTTATTTACCCGTTATATTACAAATCTCGCAGAAGCTCTCTCATCTTTTCTCTCTCTAACATTCTCCCAAAATTTTCAAAGAATAAAATAACACTGTTCGAAAATTTTCAGAAAAAAATTACTGCAGTTCGTTTTCATCTTTGGAATTTTTTTGAAGTAAATCCATACACTAACCATTTTACAGAAATGTACTCTAATATTAATTTTCACTTACCCTAACCCCTGACCCACCCGGTGACCCACTTTTACTTCACTTTTTCATTTTTTTTCACATTACTCTTCTTACAAACTGTCCAATCAAATGTCAGTATTTCATTTTTTTCTACTTCATCTTCGTCTTCTTCCTTCTTCGTCTTCTTCCTTTTTCCTGCAACAACAAATGATTGTTAGTTCTTCTCTCTGGAACAAGTATAAGTTTTGTTTTCTTCTTTCTAGAAATATTTACTTTTCTCATTCATTCTTTCATGGGCTTTTCACTTTCATGAGTTTTCTGAAAATATATATTTGTTTTCTTCTTTCTGGAACGTTGTTTGAAGTTCATTTATTGTACAAGACCACTACAATGATGGTGTAGTGTCAAACGAGGTCTACACGACTACTACACGGAGCCTCTTGTAGTCATCATGTGGACTACACGTAGGGTACACGAGCCCCGTGTAGACCTTGTGTACATTACACGATCATCGTGTGGTGCATCAAGAACTTCTTCAGCAGTTCACGAGCATCGTGTAGTGTATAAAATTATCACACGATGATCGTGTACTACTCGTGTACACGACACGATCCTCGTGTAGTTCTCGTGCACTCTACACAATGAAACTACACAATCATCATGTAGTCCTCGTGTAGGGCTTATTGGTACATGATGTCTACACGATCATCGTGTAATGTACACTACACGATACTCATGAAAGCCTTGTGTAAACTACACGATGCTCGTGAAGCCTCGTGTAGACTACACGATGGTTACACGGACCTCGTGTAGTCTACACGATGGTTGCACGGACCTCGTGTAATCATCATCTCCACTATGTTTGTACTTTGCCGATTTTAATACAACAATATTAAATATTTTTCAAGGACAACAACACACATAGAGACCGATGAGCAGAACCATTTTAAATATTTTTTCATGGCTTTTAGACCATCTGTTCATGGATTTTTCAGTTGTATACTGCCTGTCATTGCTGTTGACGCAACGACCTTAAAAGCCAAATACAAAGGGGTATTGTTTGTTGCAACATCAAATTATGGGAACAACCAAGTATATCCCATTGCATTTGGAATTGCAGATTCAGAAAATAATGATTCATGGGAATGGTTCTTCCATAAATTTCACGATGTAATCAGTGATCCAAAAGACTTGGTATTTATATCCGACAGGTATACAAGTATACTAAATGATGTACAAATTGTCTTTCCCAATGCGCTTCATGAAGCATGCATCTTCCATATGGGCCAAAATATCAAATTAATTTATAAAAAGGAAGATGTGGTTGCATTATTTTTTAAAACAACAAAGGTATACCGTCAATCCGAATTTGAATCATTTTACAGATGCACTTTCATATATTTCACAATACGTGTCGGTGGGGGGAGTTGAGAGGTGGGCACATTCCCGTTTTGATGGAAGGTGATACAATATAATGACTATAAACATCGCGTAATGTTTGATTAAGGTTTTGAAGGATGCTAGAAAACTTCCCATTACATGCCTTATAGAACATATCTGTGACATGTTACAACGGTGGTTCTACGAATGACGGACGGTTGCCTGTCAAATCACCTCACAGATGACAGATTGGGTTGAGACTCAGCCTAAGAAGAAGCATCTTGCATCACGTACATTATCATTGCTTCCTTCCGACATCCACAAGTTTCGTGTTGTGGGTGGAGGTAGGGGAGCAGTGGTAAAGTTGCATATTAAGACTTGTACGTACAGTGAATTTGATCTTGATGAAATTTCATGCGTGCATGCGTTGGCTGCATGTCGGCAACGTAATATTTCTACATACAGTATGTATTCAAGAAGGAAGTGCAAACGTTGTTGGCAACTAGGCCACAACTGACAAACGTGCATAAATCCAATTCATTTATCTCAACGGTATGTGAACTAGTTTTTAAAATGGGTAGTGATGGCCTCGTGTAGCCTACACGAAGTCTACATGAGGGAGCGTGAATTCCTCGTGTAGTCTACACGAGGTTAGTGAAGGCCTCGTGTAGTCTACACGAAGACTACACGGTGTGCAGTTCATTAAGTTAAAAAACAATCATACTTACTTGCATAAACAAATCACCAACACTGTTTCTGATTTGAGGGTTGTATTCTTGCAAATTCTTCCTCGTGAGCTCCACATATGCATCGACATGCTGCAATGTGCTTGAAAAGGTTTGAAGTCCATTTTGAAAACGATATTCTCATCAGCATTTTTTCCTTGCTGCCTTTTCCTTTCAACTTCTTTCGGTTTCCCAATTAGGTGACTCTAGGGCCCAAAATCTTTTTATCTTCCTCTTACCAATTTCACCAAAACAGACAAGCTCTTCTTCTTCTCCATCATTGGACTTCTCCGTTGACCAAACTGAATCCATCAACGCAGATATTATCAACGCAACCTTTTGTTCTTGTTCGTGTTTGTGTTCGTGTTCGTGTTCTTGTTCTTTCTCTTGTTATTATTATTGTTCTTATTCTATTTCTTATTATGCTTCTTGTTCTGCTTCTGCTTCTTCTTCTGCTTCTTCTTCTTCTACTCCTTCTTCTTCTCCTTGTCATTCTCCTTTACCTTCTCCTGCTCCTCCTCCCCCTCCTCCTCCTCCTCCTCCTCCTCCTCCTCCTCCTCCTCATGCTGCTTGTTCTTCTGCTCTATGTGTGTTGTTGTCCTTGAAAAATATTTAATATTGTTGTATTAAAATCGGCAAAGTACAAACATAGTGGAGATGATGATTATAGAATTTGTTGACCGAATGAGCAGAACCATTTTAAATATTTTTTCATGGTTTTTAGACCATCTGTTCATGAATTTTTTAGTTGTATACTGCCTATCATTGTTGTTGATGCAACGACCTTAAAATCCAAATACAAAGGGGTATTATTTGTTGCAACATCAAATGATGGGATCAACCAAGTATATCCCATTGCATTTGGAATTGCAGATTCAGAAAATAATGATTCATAGGAATGGTTCTTCCATAAATTTCACGATGTAATCAGTGATCCAAAAGACTTGGTATTTATATCCGACATGTATACAAGTATACTAAATGATGTACAAATTGTCTTTCCCAATGCGCTTCATGAAGCATGCATCTTCCATATGGGCCAAAATATCAAATTAATTTATAAAAAGGAAGATGTGGTTGCATTATTTTTTAAAACAACAAAGGTATACCGTCAATCAAAATTTGAATCATTTTACAGATGCACTTTCAGATATTTCACAATACGTGTCGGTGGGGGGAGTTGAGAGGTGGGCACATTCCCGTTTTGATGGAATGTGATACAATATAATGACTATAAACATCGCGTAATGTTTGATTGAGGTTTTGAAGGATGCTAGAAAGCTTCCCATTACATGCCTTATAGAACATATCCGTGACATGTTACAACGGTGGTTCTACGAATGACGCACGGTTTTCTGTCAAATCACCTCACAGATGACAGATTGGGTTGAGACTCAGCCTAAGAAGAAGCATCTTGCATCACGTACATTATCATTGTTTCCTTCCGACAACCACAAGTTACGTGTTGCGGGTGGGGGTAGGGGAGCAGTGGTAAAGTTGCATCTTAAGACTTGTACGTACAGAGAATTTGATTTGATGAAATTCCATGCGTGCATGCGTTGGCTGCATGTCGGCAACGTAATATTTCTGCATACAGTATGTATTCAAGAAGGAAGTGCAAACATTGTTGGCAACTAGGCTACAACTGACAAACGTGCATAAATCTAATTCATTTATCTCAACGGTATGTGAACCAGTTTTTAAAATGGGTAGTGATGGCCTCGTGTAGCCTACACAGAGTCTACATGAGGGAGCATGAATGCCTCGTGTAGTCTACACAAGGTTAGTGAAGGCCTCGTGTAGTCTACACGGTGTGCAGTTCATTAAGTTAAAAAACAATCATACTTACTTGCATAAACAAATCACCGACACTGTTTCTGATTTTAGGGTTGTATTCTTGCAAATTCTTCCTCGTGAGCTCCACATATGCATCGACATGCTGCAATGTACTTGAAAAGGTTTGAAGTCCATTTTGAAAACAATATTCTCATCAGCGTTTTTTCCTCGCTGCCTTTTCCTTTCGACTTTTTTCGGTTTCCCAATTAGGTGACTCTAGGGCCCAAAATCTTTTTATCTTCCTTTTACCAAGTTCACTAAGACAGACAAGCTCTTCTTCTTCTCCATCATTGGACTTCTCCGTTGACTGAACCGAATCCATCAACGCAGATATTATCGACGCAACCTTTTGTTCTTGTTCGTGTTCGTGTTCGTGTTCGTGTTCTTGTTCTTTCTCTTGTTATTATTATTGTTCTTGTTCTATTTCTTATTATGCTTCTTGTTCTTCTTCTTCTTGTTCTGCTGCTTCTTCTTCTACTACTCCTTCTTCTTCTCCTTGTCATTCTCCTTGTCCTTCTCCTGCTCCTCCTCCCCCTCCTCCTCCCCCTCCTCCTCATGCTGCTTATTCTTCTGCTCTATGTGTGTTGTTGTCCTTGAAAAATATTTAATATTGTTGTATTAAAATCGGCAAAGTACAAACATAGTGGAGATGATGATTATAGAATTTCTTGACCGAATGAGCAGAACCATTTTAAATATTTTTTCATGGTTTTTAGACCATTGGTTCATGAATTTTTCAGTTGTATACTGCCTGTCATTGCTGTTGACGCAACGACCTTAAAATCCAAATACAAAGGGGTATTATTTGTTGCAACAGTAAATGATGGGAACAACCAAGTATATCTCATTGCATTTGGAATTGCAGATTCAGAAAATAATGATTCATGGGAATGGTTCTTCCATAAATTTCACGATGTAATCAGTGATCCAAAAGACTTGGTATTTATATCCGATAAGTATACAAGTATACTAAATGTTGTACAAATTGTATTTCCCAATGTGCTTCATGAAGAATGCATCTTCCATATGGGCCAAAATATCAAATTAATTTGTGAAAAGGAAGATGCGGTTGCATTATTTTTTAAAACAACAAAGGTATACCGTCAATCCGAATTTGAATCATTTTACAGATGCACTTTCATATATTTCACAATACGTGTCGGTGGGGGGAGTTGAGAGGTGGGCACATTCCCGTTTTGATGGAAGGTGATACAATATAATGACTATAAACATCGCGTAATGTTTGATTAAGGTTTTGAAGGATGCTAGAAAACTTCCCATTACATGCCTTATAGAACATATCTGTGACATGTTACAACGGTGGTTCTACGAATGACGGACGGTTGCCTGTCAAATCACCTCACAGATGACAGATTGGGTTGAGACTCAGCCTAAGAAGAAGCATCTTGCATCACGTACATTATCATTGCTTCCTTCCGACATCCACAAGTTTCGTGTTGTGGGTGGAGGTAGGGGAGCAGTGGTAAAGTTGCATATTAAGACTTGTACGTACAGTGAATTTGATCTTGATGAAATTTCATGCGTGCATGCGTTGGCTGCATGTCGGCAACGTAATATTTCTACATACAGTATGTATTCAAGAAGGAAGTGCAAACGTTGTTGGCAACTAGGCCACAACTGACAAACGTGCATAAATCCAATTCATTTATCTCAACGGTATGTGAACTAGTTTTTAAAATGGGTAGTGGTGGCCTCGTGTAGCCTACACGAAGTCTACATGAGGGAGCGTGAATTCCTCGTGTAGTCTACACGAGGTTAGTGAAGGCCTTGTGTAGTCTACACGAAGACTACACGGTGTGCAGTTCATTAAGTTAAAAAACAATCATACTTACTTGCATAAACAAATCACCAACACTGTTTCTGATTTGAGGGTTGTATTCTTGCAAATTCTTCCTCGTGAGCTCCACATATGCATCGGCATGCTGCAATGTGCTTGAAAAGGTTTGAAGTCCATTTTGAAAACGATATTCTCATCAGCATTTTTTCCTCGCTGCCTTTTCCTTTCAACTTCTTTCGGTTTCCCAATTAGGTGACTCTAGGGCCCAAAATCTTTTTATCTTCCTCTTACCAATTTCACCAAAACAGACAAGCTCTTCTTCTTCTCCATCATTGGACTTCTCCGTTGACCAAACTGAATCCATCAACGCAGATATTATCAACGCAACCTTTTGTTCTTGTTCGTGTTTGTGTTCGTGTTCGTGTTCTTGTTCTTTCTCTTGTTATTATTATTGTTCTTATTCTATTTCTTATTATGCTTCTTGTTCTGCTTCTGCTTCTTCTTCTGCTTCTTCTTCTTCTACTCCTTCTTCTTCTCCTTGTCATTCTCCTTTACCTTCTCCTGCTCCTCCTCCCCCTCCTCCTCCTCCTCCTCCTCCTCCTCCTCCTCCTCCTCATGCTGCTTGTTCTTCTGCTCTATGTGTGTTGTTGTCCTTGAAAAATATTTAATATTGTTGTATTAAAATCGGCAAAGTACAAACATAGTGGAGATGATGATTATAGAATTTGTTGACCGAATGAGCAGAACCATTTTAAATATTTTTTCATGGTTTTTAGACCATCTGTTCATGAATTTTTTAGTTGTATACTGCCTATCATTGTTGTTGATGCAACGACCTTAAAATCCAAATACAAAGGGGTATTATTTGTTGCAACATCAAATGATGGGATCAACCAAGTATATCCCATTGCATTTGGAATTGCAGATTCAGAAAATAATGATTCATAGGAATGGTTCTTCCATAAATTTCACGATGTAATCAGTGATCCAAAAGACTTGGTATTTATATCCGACATGTATACAAGTATACTAAATGATGTACAAATTGTCTTTCCCAATGCGCTTCATGAAGCATGCATCTTCCATATGGGCCAAAATATCAAATTAATTTATAAAAAGGAAGATGTGGTTGCATTATTTTTTAAAACAACAAAGGTATACCGTCAATCAAAATTTGAATCATTTTACAGATGCACTTTCAGATATTTCACAATACGTGTCGGTGGGGGGAGTTGAGAGGTGGGCACATTCCCGTTTTGATGGAATGTGATACAATATAATGACTATAAACATCGCGTAATGTTTGATTGAGGTTTTGAAGGATGCTAGAAAGCTTCCCATTACATGCCTTATAGAACATATCCGTGACATGTTACAACGGTGGTTCTACGAATGACGGACGGTTGCCTGTCAAATCACCTCACAGATGACAGATTGGGTGTAGACTCAGCCTAAGAAGAAGCATCTTGCATCACGTACATTATCATTGCTTCCTTCCGACATCCACAAGTTTCGTGTTGTGGGTGGAGGTAGGGGAGCAGTGGTAAAGTTGCATATTAAGACTTGTACGTACAATGAATTTGATCTTGATGAAATTCCATGCGTGCATGCGTTGGCTGCATGTCGGCAACGTAATATTTCCTGCATACAGTATGTATTCAAGAAGGAAGTGCAAACGTTGTTGGCAACTAGGCCACAACTGACAAACGTGCATAAATCCAATTCATTTATCTCAACGGTATGTGAACCAGTTTTTAAAATGGGTAGTGATGGCCTCGTGTAGCCTACACGAAGTCTACATGAGGGAGCGTGAATGCCTCGTGTAGTCTACACGAGGTTAGTGAAGGCCTCGTGTAGTCTACACGAAGACTACACGGTGTGCAGTTCATTAAGTTAAAAAACAATCATACTTACTTGCATAAACAAATCACCAACACTGTTTCTGATTTGAGAGTTGTATTCTTGCAAATTCTTCCTCGTGAGCTCCACATATGCATCGACATGCTGCAATGTGCTTGAAAAGGTTTGAAGTCCATTTTGAAAATGATATTCTCATCAACATTTTTTCCTTGCTGCCTTTTCCTTTCGACTATTTTGGTTTCCCAATTAGGTGACTCTAGGGCACAAAATCTTTTTATCTTCCTCTTACCAAGTTCACCAAGACAGACAAGCTCTTCTTCTTCTCCATCGTTGGACTTCTCCTTTGACCGAACTGAATCCATCAACGCAGATATTATCGACGCAACCTTTTGTTTTTGTTCGTGTTCGTGTTGGTGTTTGTGTTCGTGTTCGTGTTCTTGTTCGTGTTCTTCTTCTTTATCTTGTTATTATTATTGTTCTTATTCTATTTCTTATTCTGCTTCTTGTTCTTATTCTGCTTCTTGTTCTGCTTTTGCTTCTTCTTCTGCTTCTTCTTCTTCTTCTTCTACTCTTTCTTCTCCTTGTCATTCTCCTTGTCCTTCTCCTGCTCTTCCTCCCCCTCCTCCTCCTCCTCCTCCTACTTGTTCTTCTGCTTTTGTTTTTTCTTCTTCTGCTTATTCTTCTTCTGTTTTTTCTTTTTTCTCTTCCATTTCTTTTTTCCCTTCTGTTTTTTCTTCATCTTTCTTCTTTGCACCTTCCTCATCCTTATTACCTTCCTTCTCTTCTTTTTTTCTTTTTCTTCCACTTCCTTCTCTACCATCTCGTCTTCTTCTTCCTTCTCTACCATATTTTCTTCTTTTTCTTTTTCTTATTTTTCCTTCCATTCCTTCTCTTCTTCCTTCTCTACCATCACCTCTTTTTCTTCTTTCTCTACCATATCTTCTTCTTTTTCATCATTCTCTCCTTCATTTTTCACTTCCTTCTCAATATCTTTATCCACCTTGTCGCTAGCCATCATCAATGCCGATCGAGGACAGGATGAGTAATTATTTGACATCGATGTTATCAGATGATCCATCAAAATTTTAATTTGAAAAATTGTAAAGGAAATGTCTGATTGCATGGACATAATCTTCTTATCCATTGAAGTGATCTTTTGGTTCATTCTAATCAGATATTTCCATTCTCAATCTTCATGTCCACTGAGCTTCTTAAACACAACCTTATTCTCCTCTATTTTTTCAATGGCCTCATTGGACCTCTTCCTCTTCTTCTTCTCCTCTTCCTTTTCAATGGCCTCCTCATCCTCATTAGCCTCATCTTCTACTGGAAAGGGTGATGGAGGAGGCGTCGACTAAAAAATGTGTAATATTAAGCAGATAAATTAGAAAAAGGTGACTACATGATGGTTACACGGACCTCGTGTAGTCATCATGTATACTACACGATGGTTATACGGACCTCGTGTAGACTACACGAGATCAATGTAGACTACACGATGGCTATACGAGATCAGTGTAACCATCGTGTAGACTACACGATGTTCGTGTTCAAGAAGAATGGTACGAGAGTGGTTTTGAACATACCTTCTCTCCTCAGTACATACCAAAGACAAAACTTTCAACTAAAAATGCAAGAAATATAAATCAGTATATGTGAAAGTAATATAAATTAACTTGTCAGCATAATTCACCAACATACATTCTCCTTCAATTTTTTTTGAATATTCTCAATCGGTACTATCATGGTCGGACACCACTTTAGAATCTTTGACACCTTGGTCAAAACCTGGTTACCATACAAACTACTCATCAATGGGATAGTTTCAAATACCCATGTCTATTTAAACAAAAGAGAGTATTTCAGTATTCAACACATAAATAATTTGATACATCGCTACATAGAATTCAATAAATTTTACCTGTAAAGCAAATGGACATTCATTGAATGAATACCCATGAACAGTAGCGGGGGATTTCTGTGTTTTTTTTTCTTGATCTTTAACATCACCAAAAACAACCATTGTATTCGGCATCCCTGGCCATCACCTGGTGGCAGACAGTTGCTGAAAACTTCATGGATGGGAGATCAAGGAGATGGCCAAAGCATGTCTCCCTAAATAGGGAGAGTTGAGTAGCTGTCAGCTTGGTCTTGATAACCTCTACGCAATGGGTATTGCACTTTGCATTGACCTTTGCTTTTGGAATTGTGTTAACGTCATGGACGTATCTTAGTTGCATCTTTGATGAAACCATAACTTGTAGAATATTCAAGCAAAACATAAGATCAGGAAATGTACACGATGCCCGTGTAGTCATCGTAAAGACTACACGAGGTGTATACGATGTTCATGTAGACTACACGGGGTGTACACGATCCTCGTGTAGTCTACACGAGAATTACACGATCTTGGTATATTCCTCATGTAGCTTACATGAGACTTACACGACCCTCGTGTAGTCCTCATGTAGCCTACACGAGGCTTGTTCAACACTCGTGTTGCCCCCATGTAGCCTACACGATGCTTACACGCCCCACGTGTAGTCCTCGTGTAGACTACACGAGAGGTACGCGACCATAGTGTAACCTAGAAAACAGACACCTACCAAGACCAACACCTCAGAAACCCAGAAAAACACCTCATAAACCCAAAAAAATCAACCTTGTTGTGATTCGGACATCCAAAAAAAATAGAAATGCAGAAATCCAGAAACCCCCCCCCCCCNCCCCCCCCCCCCCAGAAACCCATAAAAAACACCTCAAAACCTAGAAAAACTTACCTTGTTTTTCTTTACTGTGGGAGAGGAAGACTCTTTCAGATTTGCACAGAGAGAGAGAGAGATGCTAGCTGCGACCCTAGTGTAACCCAGAAAACAAACACTCACCAAGATCAACACCTCAGAAACCCAGAAAAACACCTCATAAACCTAAAAAATCAACCTTGCTGTGATTCAAATATCCACAAAAAACATGAAACGCATAAATCCAGAAAAAAAAAACCTCTTAGAAATGCATAAAACACCTCATAAACCCAGAAAAAACTTACTTGTTACTTTTCCTTGCTGTGGGAGACGAAGACTCTTTCAGATTTACAGAGAGAGATGCTTGTTGCGACTTCGAGAGAGAGAGAGTAACAATAAGATGAAGGGGTGAAGTTTCGTGTAATCATTTTTTTTCAAGCCGCCGGGAATTCGTGAATGAGTTTTTTAGTAATTTCACGAGCTGATTTTGACTTGAAATTGAGTCAGAGGCTAGGATAAGTGAAAATTAATGTTAGGCTCCATTTCTACAAAATGGTTAGTGTAGGGTCTATTTAGCAAAAAAAAAACCCTACATCTTTCATCTTCTACCTTCGGCTTCACAGATCAGCAACGTTTCTTCCTTCCAGAGCAGTTCCTTCATTCCTTCCTCTCATTTTGTAGTAAGACTTAGCTTCCCCTCTAACGAAGAGGTTCGTGGTGCAGCTCTAAGAAGAGGTGAGATTTTCCCTGTACTGAAATTTTCATGCCCTAGATCCATCGCGTCTGAAAATTTACCGTCTGTACTGAATTACTGATGCAATGGTATCTATTTCCTGAGTAAAAATTCTTGAGAGAGGAGGGGTTCTCAAATTTGAATGGGGATGGAAAAAATGGAGAACGGATGGAGAGGACGAACGAGAGAACGCTAGAGAGAGCTTCTGAGTTATTTGCAATATTAGGGGTAGATATGTCTTTCAACCTCTAAAGAAAGCCAAGAATCGTTGAAACAAGACTTGAGATCTTAATTTCTTTATATGTCTTCACAGGGGTCTTTAAATGGAAATTTCTCCAGAAAATAAAAACTTGAAGAAGAATTTGAATCAACGGCAGAATGTCCAAGTCTTGCAAGGGCTTAGCTATGGAACTTGTCAAGTGCCTCAGTGAATCTGACTGCGTAAAGGTTCATACCCTTCTGTATGTGTGTCTTCTTATTTAGTCTGGTAGCGTCGCCAATATCATCCATATTTTCTTGAAGGCGTAACAAAAGTAAAATATAAATGATTGGTAAATGCTCATACATTCCCAAACTGTTTCGGAATTGAATATGCCCTAATCTTTTCTTCAGAATAAAGATGGAATTTATTCCATTTACCGAACGCAAACAAAGATAAATACAGCCACTTTCATGCTGAAATACAAGGCTGCTACTTGCTAGTAATCTGGTCTTTCACCCTTGAGACCAGATGTTCAATTCCACTAAAAACTTACTCAATTTTCTCATTGGAGGCTGCGTAAAATATGTCTTTGCGTTCCAGTCTTTTCATCAAATTTGCATCTCTGTAAAAATGAATAAGTGTGTTTGTGACTCCATGTCGTTAAATTATCATGAATTTTAATAGTAGCTAGGGTTGCAGGTTGAGAACCGATCATACAGAGAGTGTGCTGGAGAGAAGAGTCCATCAATATCAAGTGAATGTGTTGGACTAAGGGAAACATACTTCAATTGCAAGAGAGGACAGGCATGTTTTAATTTTACTTCTTTATTTCCCTTATTGTACGCTTATTGATTGGGTCTCCATCTTTGTACATGTGTCAAGTGAGGACCCTTTGGGTTGAATTTCTTTTTTCTTTTGAAATAATGAGTCTGATGATACAACTTTTGCTCTGGAAAAAAGAGAAATTGATGTCTTCGGTGGAGTAGGCTAGAAGTGAATTTTTCCATTTACATACGCATGATTGCATGTATCTAAGATGCAATAGCTCTTATGCATTCTATTCACACAGAAAGATTCCCTCTTCCACTGCTTATGTAACTGCATCATAGTAAGTGTCATAAGCAATATCAGAATTCAGAGTTACTCTCTTTTTATAGCAACATAGTGATATAAAAACTTTGCATCTAATAAGTGAGATAAGCTTTAGAAAATTAGAGATATTTTCTTCATTGAACATCATAATAACCGATTCTAAAATAAAACAAGATTTGGAGATCTGTTCTTCCATGCCCAAGGTTTGAATCCTCTTGGGTGCAAACAATTCCTTGGGGCCATGTCCCCTGGTGACTTATCCTGACTCGTGTAGGAAAACTATTAAGGGCACTATTCACAAGTCTGTAAGGTTAATTGAGGAGCGCGTAAGCTTGCCTGGACAACCAAGATCTGAAAAAGTGATGTCAAGGGACAAAATCTGGCTAGCTCATTTGATTCTTGTGGTCAGTTGTATAGACATTCACACTAGAACTTTTTACTACCTTAAGTTTGAAACGTGGTCAATATGGCTGCATGTGGTGGTTTGGTGTTTTTATTCTTCTTCTTCGTGAGATTCTTGTGTTTGGTTAACATCTGACATCTGAGGAATCTGCATAAGAACTTCTTCCTCCCTTTGATCGGGAGAGGAGGGGTGGTCATTTGTAATATGATCATCTATGCTGCACGTGGTGGACTGGTGTTCCTCTTCTTTCTTACTTTGAAATTAGTTAAAATGCTTGTTCTGGTGTAGTTTTGAGACCGGTAAAACGTTTTGAAAGCTTGTAGCTTGTCTCGGTTTGCTGAAATTCATCCAAGTACTTTGTTTTCGGAAACTTTTGAGTTTTCAGCTATATGCTCATCTCCACGTCGAGCCTACAGTTTGATTTAATTTCAGAGCAGAATCCATGTACTGGGAAAATCCAAAGGAAAGGAAGGAGTGTTTTTATTTTCAGGTACCTAGAAATCATTTCTTTAATAGTCCTGTTGGTGGATGCCTATTACTGAGTATGCAAAAGAAAAAGAATGGTTGATGGATTTGAGTGATAGTTTGTCCGTTCCTAGACTCCTAGTCATGTTCGGCTGAGATCCCATAGAGTTTTCTCTCTTCCTGGTTTCCTCTTGCTTTATGTAATGTTAAAATTAATATGGACTTCGCTAGCCTTAACAATTCCTCGTCTTTAGCTGGAGGTTGGATTTCCAGTCTATTCTATTTGGTTGCTAGTCTACAATTGCTTCTGCTAAGGAAATAGCTTTGCGAGATGGGGGTTTCGTTCTCATTGTCTTTATTGAACTTTCCAGTTTGTTAAAAATCGCGGAGGTGGGAAAGTGGGGTCTTTGACCAGCGTACTTAAGCTTTTATGTTATGTTTATTTTAGCAGAACTATGTTATGTTCGTCATTCATTTCCTGCTATATTGATCTTTATAATTGAACAAATATATAAGCTTTATTTTTGAATGACAGTTATTTATTTTCCATTTTCACGGTTTCAAAATGGTCTGAAAATTTGGTGGAAAATGTCGGTTATCTATTTCATATTTTCTTCTTGAATTTTGGTTTGACAAACACGAACTTCAGTTTCTTTATTGTCAATTTTGCAGGTTGACATGAGAGCTAGGATACGGGGAAACAAGGGTTACTAAGTTAGCGTAATGCATTTTGCTATTACGCTAATCCGGTGAGCAAATTGAGTTGGCTGTTTCATCATTTGCTCTTTCCTTGAACAACCCTTATCCTTCCGCCTTTGTTTCTGTATTCACTTTCGGTTCTCGTTGAAGTTTATTTTGTTTGAGGAGAAACCAAGTTGGAGTACTTCCCAACCAGTAATGATCTTGAGTGGAGTGATCCCTAATTACAGAGGAAGGAGACTGCACAACTTATATTGTTAATAATGGGGTTTATGCATATGGCAATGGTGAGGGTTTACTTCTATTCTAATGTTTTGTGGTAAGTAATGTTCTGTGTTTAGACTTTAATGAAGTTTAACATGACTGTGTTATGTTATACAAATCTCCATCAGTTTCTGTTTCGGCCAACAATTCACTTTTGTGTTTTTGATAGACTTTAAATAGTCAATGAGTGTATATATCTTGATACGAAAAGGTGGACTGTTGTTGAAGTCTGTTAACAGTTAACTGTAAATAATACTGTTTGACTCAGACTGTTCGATTAGATCTATCTAGATAGTTTAGATCATGTAAAACTGTCGGGGAAAAAACAATTTTTTTTACTTATTAACATTTAATTTGAACTGCCATTTTTAATTAGACAGATTGGATTAAACTTACTGTCTGCAGTAGCTAAACAACCATAAAGAATTCTAATGCAACCAACCTCTGGAGAGTTTCTATTTCAAATGCAGAAATAGAAACCAAATTACAAATCTCTGACATATGGTAAGGTTTTTAAAGGAAGTGGTGAGGTTAGGATTGATTATCTCTAAATGGATCATTAGTTCATAACAATCTCTAAAATGGGTTAGTTGAACCCTTAGATGGAAACACAAATAGAAAAATAAATTACAAATCTCTGAGATATGGTACTTCTCAGAAAACAATAATAGAAAAATAAATACCAAATCTCTGAGATATGGTACTTCTCAGAAAACAATAAACTATTTGCAACGAATTAAAGTAATTGACATAATAATCTATAGAACTCGTGCGATGAGATAAAATTATAATATATTCAAAAAGAAAAAGAAAATACATACAGCGTGTGGAGAAAATTAAAAACACCAAACCTCCCGTTGTTTGCAATATGTTTAGATGAAATACTTTACTCAATTTAAAACTAAAGATATTTATATAATTATGACAAAGTACGTCATAAATGAATGCTCAATTAAAAAATAAAGAAAAAAGAACCGCGTCTTCGATTCAAAAAGTCTCTTAAATAAAAGAGAGAGAAAATTCAGAACTATAAAAGGGAAAGGTCTTCTCTGTGCCGCTCTCTGCCAAAATGGCCCCCAAAAAGTCGGTTCAAAAAGTTCTCTCTCTCTCTAGAAAACCTGTACCTTATTAACCAAAATCCTTAGCTTTTTAGCTACGTTTTACCTTCTTCACACATTTCGCATCAAACAAACTCAACCGAAAAGCAATTTAATCTTACTTTATCCACCATTTCCACCGCTTACCACTGCTGCCGCCGTCCGATCATTGTTTCTAAGCCTTAAGGTTATCAGTCAGGTCATCGTTTTACCTTTTCGTCCTCCTTGTTCTCAGCGTTTTAGTCATTAATTGAACCCTTTGTAACTTTATCATTCTTGATCTTTTGCAAACCCTAAATCTCGAAACCCCAATATTATTACTAGCTGTGGGAATTGGAATTTGCGGGTTTGATCATCAGGGTCAATGGCTGAATGCGAGAAAAACTTGGAATTCATGGGCAAGCCCAAGTCTTCCTTCTTTAATCGATCTCTTACCATACACTCAACCTCTATGGATCCACCCCAGAAGCCCTGCCTTCAATCTTCGCTAATCCGCACTGATTCGGTCAAGAAATTCTATAATCCAATTGAGTCGATGAGGTCTGCGAGCAATTCGATTAAAGGAAAGGTTAAGCAGCTCTGCAATATCTTCGAAACCGCGAGATCTTCGACTACGGGGACCGGTGAATCACAGTCCTTTTTGCAAAGTAAGCTGAAACCAACAAAATCGTTTGGTTCTGAGTTCCGGGTCCCATCGATACGATTACCGGGCACCGATGACAGGATAGTTGTGTATTTTACTAGTCTCCGAGGTATTCGAAGGACTTATGAGGACTGCTACGCGGTGAGAATGATATTTAGGGGATTTAGGGTTTGGGTAGATGAGCGCGATGTATCGATGGATTCCGCGTATAGAAAGGAGTTGCAGAGCATAATTGGCGAGAAGAATGTGACTCTGCCGCAAGTGTTTATTAGAGGGAAATACGTGGGAGGAGCCGATGTCATCAAGCAGCTATTTGAAGTGGGTGAATTGGCCAAGATTCTTGAAGGTTTCCCAGTTCGAGGACCTGGATTCGTGTGTGATAGTTGTGGCGATGTGAGGTTTGTACCATGTATGAATTGTAGCGGGAGCAGAAAGGTTTTTGATGAAGATGAAGGAGTAATAAAAAGGTGCTTAGAGTGCAATGAAAATGGGTTGATTCGATGTCCTGATTGTGGTTCTTGAATTCTCTTCTGAGTGTGCCGCTCCATGGTGCGTATTTTAGATGCTTTGTTGTTGATGATAATAATGACTGAAGACGGATATAATCTATAAGGGTGTTAGTTTGTGTCTGAAGTATTGAATTCTTTTAACTCTTTGGGTTAATGATTCCATGTTTGGTCAGATGTTCGTCAGTTGGAAGCTGATGTTCATGTTCTCTATGAACGGCATTTTGTTAACATGGTCTGTTATGAAAATGCTAGGTTGAGTTGTGTATTTGATTGTATCTAGTATGGGGAAGGGGGTGTTCCCTCTTATGTGAATGTAAATATTTTATAGTATTTTAATTACCAACAAATTGCAAATATTGCAACTTAAGTATTTTAATGAAAATGGGTTGCTCAATTTTCATATGGTTATATTGAGCTTCAATTCTTTAAGCTGGTAGCACTCCCGTTACATATTTGGAGAGCTTTTCTTATGTAAATTGTCAATCTACAGCTGAAGTTAATGCTCCTAATGTTAGATGTCGATGGGAATGTTACTGAAATTAATATTACTTTTGTTCTTCCATATTTTTGTTGTTCTCCACTTTCACTTGATCAGTTGTATGTAGTTAAGGGAGTGCAGTTGCAATGTTTATCTTTGTATGGTGGTACCCTGAACGCAGTTCACGGAGAATGTCTCTGGTTCATGGGAGTATACTTATGCAGTCATTTTATGCCAATGACTTAACTGGTTGGGTGGTGATGTGTGTGAGAACTGGTTGATCTAATGGCTTTGTTTTGTTTGGTTTTTTGATGATTAACATCTATATCTGCATGTTGTTTTTTTATGTAGATTCATCTACTCGTATTAACACATTCTGACTGAAAACGTCTCCATTTCATTTTTGGATTGGGAGTATCTCATTCATGGTTGTGCAAAGACATGGTTGAGACTCGTGTTCATCTCTTCTGGGATATGGTAGTTTGAGGAGATGATGTCCTTCTTAAACAATGATGGAAAGAAATCTTAAGGTAAGCAAATGAAAAGGCCATCTCTCACATCCTGGTTATGCAAAATCAATAGCAAATTAGAAAATTAGAGGATTAGTTTGTCCTGGACTTATCCTAACTCATGCAAGAATTTCTGATTGTTATATGTGCTCGGCTAGTGCACTATTAGACTCTGATTGTCAACGTCTTGTGTCTTCATAATCCATCAACATCAAATTGTCATTTGCTTCTCTAATTAAATTTCTAATAATTCTGCAATTCATTTGGAAAATATTTGAGTGTTTGGGTCTCCAATGGGCATTTAGATCCTTCTATACGATCACTTCGAAGTACATAAACCAGGAAGTGAAGAAGGACTATAGCGTAATTGATCATAATATGAATGTTTCCATGTGATTTGACCGTGGATCTCTAAAAATAAGATCTAAGGAGCTTAGATAAATCATCACTTTATAGGTTTATTTGAAAAATCATTTTATTAAATGATAAAATCCTAGCATATCAACGATGACACGTCACTTGGTCACCATTTTACTTCCTAAAACTTGCTTAACAATCACTATTGCAACTTGGCTATTATACTACCGAATTAATAAAACATTGCCCTATAACTATGTTTTGTTGTTGAAAATCAAAGGGGAAAGGAAAGGAAAATTTCATTGTCTGTAGTGTTTGAAACAGGAGGAAAGTATTATATGTATAAGTAAATTTTATAGTATTAATAATTTGTCCATTTTTCTCAAATTCCACTTAAATTTTCAAGGTTCAAACATAGTATAAATGTTTTAAAAGTTCGCCATTGCTTTATATATTGGACAACTGCATCCGGATGACAAGTGGAACGCTGAGCAGGGGTGAATTACAGTAATGTACAGGCAATGTCTGAGCAAACACACAAAAAATGGCTATCTAAAAGTACCTAATACTCCAATCAAAATAAACTTCCAAAGATCACCTCCTCTCTTTTTTTTTTCCTCTTTCCTTTAAGCCAATTACTGAGTAAGAGGAACACATTCTAGCTCAATCTCTAGCACACCCCTCTCAACTTTCTGCAGCCTGAGAGAAATATCCTGTCTAACTTTCCCATCTACAAGGTTGATTACACCATCTTTTACGAGTGTGTTCTCTTTGCTTGCTATCAATTTCCCCAGCTGCACTGGTTCGTCGATTGCCGAATTCTCGTAGGCTTTGGCTGCAGTGAGCAGCGGTTGAATGTCTATTTCGGCCTCCCCCATGAAGTCGTCCGTTGAAAACGTGTCCTTGTCGTATACAAGCTGCATACAATCATCTTGAAATCTTACAAAATGTAAATTGAAAAAATAAAACGAGCAGGCATTGATTCCTCCAATGGGTTAAAAATCTATTAATTATAAGCCTTGAATGAAGTTTATGTTCTCTCTGCAAAATCATTTAGTCCTATGGATGATATGATTGGAAAATCAGCATAAAAATGACATCTTCTGCATTTGTTATTTCTTTCAAGATCAGTCGACCAAACACAAGAAAAGAAGTCACAAGGTTAGTCATGGTTTTGCGAGTTAACTGTGATTTGAACCATGACTGAGGGAGGAGCAAACCCCAAGCACAGGCTTAACTACTCGGCTAACAGGGACAAGGAGCGCACATTCTTTAAAATAAATGTGATAGGAAAATTCTTCCAACCACCCCTCTATTAAGGTAAAATAGAGGTTTACTGTAACCCTACACTTGACGATTGACATAATCATCCTAATTGTCCAAAGATAAACGCTTTTATGACTTTTACACCAGCAAATGTTTTTATGGAATCTTCCCTTCCTATTAAACACCTCATGTTATGTTGTACAGCTCTCCTACAAATATGTCTGAGACAAAATAATAAGATATAAGAACAGGGTAAAAACCATAGAAGTTGTAGAAGGAGGTGTAAAACCCAATAAAGAACTGTAATATTAGGAGAAGTAAGGACATTGACAATGTAAATTAAGATGTCAGCTCTTCTTGTCAATTTGGTGGATTTAATTGTAGAATTACTGGTAAATCTCAGGGGAGGAATTCAACTTACCACTTTCAGAGGAGGAATATGCTCTGGAATTGACAACATTAAACTCTCATTCCAAACTGGATTCAGATTACTCTTTATTACTCGTGTCTTCACGGACTGCAAAAAACAGTGATGAAATAGACAAAATATCACGTTCCCTACCCACAAAAAAAGATATGAAACTACAGTAAAAATTTGAATTCATTTCCCCGACATTGGTACTTGTGAAAAACAAAGTAAAAAATAATCAATCAGAGAGGCTCACTTGGTGTCCTAATGTGAGAATTACGTAAGGATCACTGGTAATCACATCCCGAATTGCTAGGTTGGTGCCTCTGACCACGTTCACCTTAATCAAACCGACGAATTCAATCATACCTGCCTATAAACACACAGCTGAGGCAATAAGATACAACACCATATCAACCGATACTTAATATATTAGGTCTCTCAGTTTCCTGAGTTATATACCTTTTTAGCTAAATGCTACTTCACATACAGGACATATCGTTAAAACAATAAAATCAGTGTCTGATGAAAAACCAGACATTAAAAAGAAAAAGGAAACATAAATTCCTTCGTATTTTAACATTTTCCTCTTTCCAGTTTCCGTTATCACTTCTCTCTCATAATGTTATCGATGATGAGTACATGTGTAATTCATGTTTAGCCTTACACTTTGTATCCACATCTCTTTTTCAGAAGTGTTTTTTCTAAAGAGTATTATGATATATCATATTCGCCCAGCCACGTTCTTGCCCACATAAGCAGTTAAAAAAATCAGTGTATTATTCAGTTTCTCCGGCCAAGAAAGGAAAAACTATCAAGTGAGTTCTATTACTCTAGCTTTACTAACTACCAGAAGTGCATTCAAACAGCTCATTCGAATCATTCTCAAACTAACAGTAAGTCTTTACCAATGAGTTGCTCGCAATCAACGAGTTGCCCTTCTTAGAGTTCTTGTAGTCGGAATCTTTCCTTGCCCAGCTGTTACGGAATGCATTGCCTATACGGTGCTTGGTTGCTTGTTTTTCAAATTGTCTTTTATGTTGGGCACAATTATTGTTTGAACATGATGAACTCCTTTTATGACACACTTGTTGATCAGCGTAGTTCAAGAATTGTAGCAGCTCATATTTACACCTAGTGTCCAAGATATTTTATTAGAGAAAAAAGTATTTCATCTAAATACGAAACGTCAATAAGTTACCGTACTTTATAAAGTCAGAGCGCTCTTCTATACATGAATCTGGCTTCGGTTTTCTATAACCATCTGGTATGCAAGCTTCATACTTCTTGTTAACGGCCGTATTTCCACCCAGACTTGTCAATGTGTCGACTTGTTCATCAGTCCAATCATCTAGCTTCACTGAGAGAACCTGCAGTAGTTTAGATCAATTAAGATATATTATGAGAGAGAGAGAGGGCATATGATGCGATTTATGGAATATGTTGAGATAAAAATCTTTCAAAATGTATAGTCAGCATGGAAGATTTCGTTTTCAAATCATTATGTAGACTTCATCCTCTTTTGTCTATCTGAATATGAAAACTATACATTTATTATTGATCGTGAAAGCATAGAGGACCTAAGGCCTGAATCTAACTCAACTAGTCTTTATCTACGATGCTGTCCAGCTTGCCGCCATTCCTTTAGAGAAACCATCTTTACTCATCCCCCCCCCCCCCCCNCCCCCCCCCCCCCCCCCCCAAAAAAAAAAAACAAATTCTCTTTACTAATTACGTAGACCATAGGAAAAAAGTTCACACTTGTCAGAACTATGAAAGTGTCCTCACGTAAACTCCCCAATAGGTGACAAATTATCAGAGTGGAAGCATTTTATTACCAAATCTGCCCCCTTCTTCAAAAATTGATTGGATTTGGAGTTTGCTCAGAAAGATAAAATTTGTCCATGAAGTCAATTCCAATATGTATTTTCTTATCAAAGGCTATTTAAATACTTTCCCCTCAGTGAATGTTCACCTCACTTAGTTTGGCAATATTCATGGCAAGTTTAGATTCTGCTGGCAATTCGACTTCGCAATCTTATCTTAATTCCAGATATTCAACCCAATAAGCTTCGATGGGATAACCAGAGGTCTAGATTGTCGTTTGATTCAACAACTTCATTGGCACAAAACCTCATGATGTATTAAAAGTGCCAATTGAACTGATTAAAAAAAAGCTAATCAATGTGCGTAACGTGCAAGCATGAAATTCTATCAGACTGGGCTATGTCGTGGAGCACGGTTTGGATAATACCTTAGATATATGTACCCCGAGGCTTCTGTGTACTCCGGAACACTTTATACAAATAAATACCCCAAAACTTACAGATCTGTATTGACCAACAGAAAATTTCAAATTTAGACAAAATAAAATGAGATGTAAGAGATGCCTATCTAATTTAAACATGATACTTACACCCATTTTGGGTTCGGAGATCCACAATCTGCACATAAATTGTTTCCCGATTGCCATAACAAATCTTCCAGCCTATTCTGTGTACCTGATTATAAATAGAACAATATATACACACACCAATTGACGAAAGTTGCTATTGAAGAAAGAGAAGTAAAAGCTGCAGTCTCAGAAGGAAATCTTCATCATAGGCAAAAGAGGGAAGCAGAACAGAGACTTCCACCAAACACAGTGGGTGTCTAACCATTTCTGGTAAAAAACGATTTCAGGCTTCAAGTAGGCATCCGTTGGAGATCATAGGCAACCGTTAGAATCATTTGTATATATATATATCCTTCCTCATTGTAAACAAGTAGTATTTTTTCTTCAATACGAGATCAGAACCAAAAGATTCATCATTTCTACAGCTCATCATTTTCCTTTTAAGATCAGAACCAACAGGTTCATCATTTCTACATGGTATCAGAGCAGTGATTCTGAGAACCAACACATATGGCAGAACCATCAACCTCCGGCCAGCTTCACCACCATGACACCAATCCCAGACTAACCTCCATCCTGCTCACTGGCCACAACTACATACCGTGGGCTAGGGCGGCTCGGGTGAGCCTGAAAGGAAGTGGCAGACTGGGTTTCGTGGATGGCAGTAAGCCAAGACTAGACCGAAACTCAGAGGAATGGGACATCATGGACAGCCAGGTAATGACCTGGATAACTAATTCAATAGACCCAAAACTCAGTGAAATCTTTTGTTTTTGTGAAACAGGACAGGAACTCTGGGAAGAAATCAGGAGCAACTATTGTGAACAAAACATTTTTGCGCAAGTCTTTGAACTTAAACGAGAGATCTCCCAGGCAAAACAGGGGGACAGATCAGTACCGGAGCTAACCGGGTTTTTAAAATCTAAGTTCAAAGAACTTGAAACCTTGAGACCGATGACCACTGACCTGAAGGAACTCCAAGAGCGGGCTGAACAGGATATGGTTTTCCACTTCTTGACGGCTCTCGACTCAAGCTACGAAGCATTCCGAGCTCAGATCTTGATGTCGACAGAGAAGCCAACTTTTGCCACGGTCTCAGCCATGGTTCAAAGAGAAGAAACCAGGCGACGAGTAATGAGTACCAGAGATGACAAGGCAGAGGCACTAGCCATGGCGACCCGCGGCTTCCTCCGAAACCCTAACCCTAAGGAAGGGGGAAGACACCGCGAACAGCCAGGCGAGCCAGTGAAATGCAGCCACTGCCGAAAGGAAGGGCACACCCACGACCAGTGCTGGAACCTGCACCCTCATCTCCGGCAGAACCAGAGAAAGTTCTAGAACGAGTGAGGGAGCTGCGCGAAAAGTGACGAGCGAGGAGGCTCCGCGAAAATTTTTCCCTTTTATACCGAGGGTTTCAGCGGAGCGGGTCACGGGTCTGGACCCGACCCAGACCGCAGAGCACACAAGACAGATGGACCCGGTTCGGGTAATGGGTACCGACCCGACCGAATGGAAGAAATAGACAAATCCGGATCCATTAGAGCAGACCTGCACCCAGACAACAACGCACAGATGGCTACACTGCTTAAACAATTCGGAGAATTTTTGCGCGATACCTCAGGTTCATCCATTTGAATACTGTCAATTATTCTTCTAAATCTGTAAATTTTTGTCATAACTTAGAACATTGGATAATAGACTCTGGTGCTTCCGACCACATGACTTATAACACAAAAAATCTACACAGTCTCACTAAATTAGAAAAACCACAACACGTGACGGTAGCTAATGGAAATAAAGTTCCAATTTTTGGCACAGGGTCCACCACACTCTTCACAAAAACCATAAACAACGTACTTTGTCTACCCAATTTTAACTCCAATCTCCTATCCGTCAGTAAAATAACCAAAGACTTAAACTGCAATGTAACTTTTTCACCTGACAAAGTAATTTTTCAGGATCGAGTCACTGGGAGGAAGATTGGTGAAGGAAAATTTAGAAACGGTCTGTACTACTTACAAGATACCGACAAAACATGCCTGGCCACCTCCAGTACAGTACCAAAAGACAAAATATTACATTGGAGATTCGGTCATCCCTCCGACAAAATCCTAAACAAATTACTTGGTTGTAATTCAGACTCTAGCAGTTGCTCAGTCTGCAAACTCTCAAAACAAACCAGGTTACCCTTTCCACTATCTAGTAGTACGACAAAACGATGATTTGAATTAATTCATTCTGATGTTGGGGACCTGCCCCAGTTGACTCGTATAATAAATTCAAATATTTTGTTACATTTATTGATGATTTCTCTCGCACCACATGGTTATATCTTTTGAAATCAAAAAATGAAGTCTTCAGTCGTTTTCAAGAGTTCAACAATTTAGTTGAAACTCAATTTGAAACAACCATAAAAATCTTTAGGTCCGATAATGGAACCGAGTATACTAACAATACCTTTTTTGAGTTTTTTAAATAAAAGGATATACGACATCAAACCACCTGTATCCACACCCCACAACAAAACGGTGTCTCAGAACGCAAAAACCGACACCTTCTTGAAATGACTAGGTCTCTCCTCCTCCAAAACAACGTACCCAAAAGATACTGGTCCGATGCAATACTCACAGCAACTTACCTTATCAATCGATTACCTAGTGTAAAATTGCATCTGAAAAGCCCTCTAAAAATTCTCAAGGGTAGGAAAATTAACCTTGATCATATACAAGTATTCGGATGTACATGCTACGTACACATTCCAAAACTTGATAAATTGGACAAAACCTCAGTCAAAGCCCTATTTTTGGGGTATTCCGCTGAAAAAAAGGGATATAAGTGCTACGACCCAATAAACCATAAACTCTACATCTCGCGTGATGTACAATTTTTAGAGCTAGAATCCTATTACCCAAAGGACTCTGACAATCATAACCACCACCAAACGTTTCCGCTACCTAACAGTATTATTTTCTCCGATATCATAAGACGGGAACAAGATACCACATCAACCGCGCCTGAGACAACTACCTCAAGGGGAGCAACTGATGAGGCAGTTGTCACTGATGAAGCAGTAACCGTAAGAAGATCAACAAGGCAAACTCAACCCCCAGCAAGATTAAAAGACTACGTGTCCCATCAGGTTCTATACCCTATCCAAAATTTTCTATCTTATGATAAAATCTCTAACATCCACAGGGCATACTTGAGAAAAATTGATGAAACAGTTGAGCCAAAGACCCATCAAGAAGCCCAACTCGACCCCAAATGGAGAAAGGCGATGAATGAAGAACTTCTAGCCTTGGAAAAGAATGAAACTTGGGACATAATCCCACTACCCAACGGGAAGAAACCCGTAGGATGTAAATGGGTCTACAAAGAGATATAAAGCCCGACTAGTTGCCAAAGGCTTTACTCAAACATATGGAGTGGATTACCAGGAGACGTTCGCTCCAGTGGCAAAAATGAACACAATCCGAGTGTTACTATCCGTTGCCACCAACCTCAGCTGGGAACTATATCAAATGGATGTAAAAAATGCATTCCTCCAAGGAAATCTGGAAGAAGAAGTATATATGTCCCTACCTCCAGGACACGAGAAAGCAACGTACTCATCTCTGGTATGTAGATTAAAGAAGACTATTTACGGCCTGAAACAGTCACCAAGGGCATGGTATGGAAAATTAAACATGTCTCTTTTAAAAATTAACTTTGTCAAAAGCACGGCTGACTCATCTATGTTCGTCAAACACACGAACAACTCCACCACCAT